>JACEGR010000186.1:0-277349 GCA_014170235.1 Listronotus bonariensis | reverse complement strand
GTACGACGTCTATTACCCCTACAACTTCGTTAGGGACAACAACAATGCCGTCAGAGAATAGTACAACAACGACCACTCAGAAACATAAAACAGACTTGGAAGAAGTAGAAAAGAAACCCTTGACCAGTGAAGACATCGACCAGGGTACGACGCCTATTACACCTACAACTTCGTTAAATACAAATCCTGAAATATCAGAGGGTTCGACGCCTATAACACCTACAACTTCGTCAAATACAAATACTGAGATATCAGAAGGTATGACGCCTATTACACCTACAACTTCGTCAAATACAAATACTGAGATATCAGAGGGTTCGACGCCTATAACACCTACAACTTCGTCAAATACAAATACTGAGATATCAGAAGGTACGACGCCTATTACACCTACAACTTCGTCAAATACAAATACTGAAATATCAGAGGGTTCGACGCCTATAACACCTACAACTTCGTCAAATACAACTACTGAGATATCAGAGGGTCCGACGCCTACTACACCTACAATTTTGTCAAATACAACTACTAAGATATCAGAAGGTACGACGCCTATTACACCTACAACTTCGTCAAATACAAGTTCTGAGATATCAGAGGGTTCGACGCCTATAACACCTACAACTTCGTCAAATACAACTACTGAGATATCAGAAGGTATGACGCCTATTACACCTACAACTTCGTCAAATACAAGTACTGAGATATCAGAGGGTTCGACGCCTATAACACCTACAACTTCGTCAAATACAACTACTGAGATATCAGAAGGTACGACGCCTATTACACCTACAACTTCGTCAAATACAAATACTGAGATATCAGAGGGTTCGACGCCTATAACACCTACAACTTCGTCAAATACAAATACTGAGATATCAGAGGGTTCGACGCCTATTACACCTACAACTTCGTCAAATACAAATACTGAGATATCAGAAGGTACGACGCCTATTACACCTACAACTTCGTCAAATACAAGTACTGAGATATCAGAGGGTTCGACGCCTATTACACCTACAACTTCGTCAAATACAAATACTGAGATATCAGAAGGTATGACGCCTATTACACCTACAACTTCGTCAAATACAAATACTGAGATATCAGAGGGTTCGACGCCTATAACACCTACAACTTCGTCAAATACAAGTACTGAGATATCAGAGGGTTCGACGCCTATAACACCTACAACTTCGTCAAATACAAATACTGAGATATCAGAAGGTATGACGCCTATTACACCTACAACTTCGTCAAATACAAATACTGAAATATCAGAAGGTTGACGCCTATACACCTACAACTTCGTCAAATACAATACTGAGATATCAGAGGGTTCGACGCCTATTACACCTACAACTTCGTCAAATACAAATACTGAGATATCAGAAGGTACGACGCCTATTACACCTACAACTTCGTCAAATACAAGTACTGAGATATCAGAGGGTTCGACGCCTATAACACCTACAACTTCGTCAAATACAAATACTGAGATATCAGAAGGTATGACGCCTATTACACCTACAACTTCGTCAAATACAAGTACTGAGATATCAGAGGGTTCGACGCCTATAACACCTACAACTTCGTCAAATACAAGTACTGAGATATCAGAGGGTTCGACGCCTATAACACCTACAACTTCGTCAAATACAAGTACTGAGATATCAGAGGGTTCGACGCCTATAACACCTACAACTTCGTCAAATACAACTACTGAGATATCAGAAGGTACGACGCCTATTACACCTACAACTTCGTCAAATACAACTACTGAGATATCAGAAGGTACGACGCCTATTACACCTACAACTTCGTCAAATACAAGTACTGAGATATCAGAGGGTATCGACGCCTATAACACCTACAACTTCGTCAAATACAAGTACTGAGATATCAGAGGGTTCGACGCCTATAACACCTACAACTTCGTCAAATACAAATACTGAGATATCAGAAGGTATGACGCCTATTACACCTACAACTTCGTCAAATACAAGTACTGAGATATCAGAGGGTTCGACGCCTATAACACCTACAACTTCGTCAAATACAAGTACTGAGATATCAGAGGGTTCGACGCCTATAACACCTACAACTTCGTCAAATACAACTTCTGAGATATCAGAAGGTATGACGCCTATTACACCTACAACTTCGTCAAATACAAGTACTGAGATATCAGAGGGTTCGACGCCTATAACACCTACAACTTCGTCAAATACAACTTCTGAGATATCAGAGGGTTCGACGCCTATAACACCTACAACTTCGTCAAATACAAGTACTGAGATATCAGAGGGTTCGACGCCTATAACACCTACAACTTCGTCAAATACAACTTCTGAGATATCAGAAGGTATGACGCCTATTACACCTACAACTTCGTCAAATACAAGTACTGAGATATCAGAGGGTTCGACGCCTATAACACCTACAACTTCGTCAAATACAACTACTGAGATATCAGAAGGTACGACGCCTATACACCTACAACTTCGTCAAATACAATACTGAGATATCAGAGGTACGACGCCTATTACACCTACAACTTCGTCAAATACAAGTACTGAGATATCAGAGGGTTCGACGCCTATAACACCTACAACTTCGTCAAATACAAGTACTGAGATATCAGAGGGTTCGACGCCTATAACACCTACAACTTCGTCAAATACAAGTACTGAGATATCAGAGGGTTCGACGCCTATTACACCTACAACTTCGTCAAATACAACTACTGAGATATCAGAAGGTACGACGCCTATTACACCTACAACTTCGTCAAATACAAGTACTGAGATATCAGAAGGTACGACGCCTATTACACCTACAACTTCGTCAAATACAAGTACTGAGATATCAGAGGGTTCGACGCCTATAACACCTACAACTTCGTCAAATACAAATACTGAGATATCAGAAGGTATGACGCCTATTACACCTACAACTTCGTCAAATACAAGTACTGAGATATCAGAGGGTTCGACGCCTATAACACCTACAACTTCGTCAAATACAACTACTGAGATATCAGAAGGTTCGACGCCTATAACACCTACAACTTCGTCAAATACAAGTACTGAGATATCAGAGGGTTCGACGCCTATAACACCTACAACTTCGTCAAATACAACTTCTGAGATATCAGAAGGTATCGACGCCTATTACACCTACAACTTCGTCAAATACAAGTACTGAGATATCAGAGGGTTCGACGCCTATAACACCTACAACTTCGTCAAATACAAGTTCTGAGATATCAGAGGGTTCGACGCCTATAACACCTACAACTTCGTCAAATACAACTACTGAGATATCAGAAGGTATCGACGCCTATTACACCTACAACTTCGTCAAATACAAGTACTGAGATATCAGAGGGTTCGACGCCTATAACACCTACAACTTCGTCAAATACAAATACTGAGATATCAGAAGGTACGACGCCTATTACACCTACAACTTCGTCAAATACAACTACTGAGATATCAGAAGGTTCGACGCCTATAACACCTACAACTTCGTCAAATACAAATACTGAGATATCAGAAGGTATGACGCCTATTACACCTACAACTTCGTCAAATACAAGTACTGAGATATCAGAGGGTTCGACGCCTATAACACCTACAACTTCGTCAAATACAAATACTGAGATATCAGAAGGTATGACGCCTATTACACCTACAACTTCGTCAAATACAAGTACTGAGATATCAGAGGGTTCGACGCCTATAACACCTACAACTTCGTCAAATACAAGTACTGAGATATCAGAGGGTTCGACGCCTATAACACCTACAACTTCGTCAAATACAAATACTGAGATATCAGAAGGTATGACGCCTATTACACCTACAACTTCGTCAAATACAAGTACTGAGATATCAGAGGGTTCGACGCCTATAACACCTACAACTTCGTCAAATACAAGTACTGAGATATCAGAAGGTATCGACGCCTATAACACCTACAACTTCGTCAAATACAAGTACTGAGATATCAGAGGGTTCGACGCCTATAACACCTACAACTTCGTCAAATACAAATACTGAGATATCAGAAGGTATGACGCCTATTACACCTACAACTTCGTCAAATACAAGTACTGAGATATCAGAGGGTTCGACGCCTATAACACCTACAACTTCGTCAAATACAAGTACTGAGATATCAGAAGGTTCGACGCCTATTACACCTACAACTTCGTCAAATACAAGTACTGAGATATCAGAGGGTTCGACGCCTATAACACCTACAACTTCGTCAAATACAAGTACTGAGATATCAGAGGGTTCGACGCCTATAACACCTACAACTTCGTCAAATACAAGTACTGAGATATCAGAAGGTATCGACGCCTATTACACCTACAACTTCGTCAAATACAAGTACTGAGATATCAGAGGGTTCGACGCCTATAACACCTACAACTTCGTCAAATACAAGTACTGAGATATCAGAGGGTTCGACGCCTATAACACCTACAACTTCGTCAAATACAAGTTCTGAGATATCAGAGGGTTCGACGCCTATAACACCTACAACTTCGTCAAATACAAGTACTGAGATATCAGAGGGTTCGACGCCTATAACACCTACAACTTCGTCAAATACAACTACTGAGATATCAGAAGGTTCGACGCCTATAACACCTACAACTTCGTCAAATACAAGTACTGAGATATCAGAGGGTTCGACGCCTATAACACCTACAACTTCGTCAAATACAACTTCTGAGATATCAGAAGGTATGACGCCTATTACACCTACAACTTCGTCAAATACAAGTACTGAGATATCAGAGGGTTCGACGCCTATAACACCTACAACTTCGTCAAATACAACTACTGAGATATCAGAGGGTTCGACGCCTATAACACCTACAACTTCGTCAAATACAAGTACTGAGATATCAGAGGGTTCGACGCCTATAACACCTACAACTTCGTCAAATACAAGTTCTGAGATATCAGAGGGTTCGACGCCTATAACACCTACAACTTCGTCAAATACAACTACTGAGATATCAGAAGGTACGACGCCTATTACACCTACAACTTCGTCAAATACAAGTACTGAGATATCAGAGGGTTCGACGCCTATAACACCTACAACTTCGTCAAATACAAGTACTGAGATATCAGAGGGTTCGACGCCTATAACACCTACAACTTCGTCAAATACAAGTACTGAGATATCAGAGGGTTCGACGCCTATAACACCTACAACTTCGTCAAATACAACTTCTGAGATATCAGAAGGTTCGACGCCTATAACACCTACAACTTCGTCAAATACAAGTACTGAGATATCAGAGGGTTCGACGCCTATAACACCTACAACTTCGTCAAATACAACTTCTGAGATATCAGAAGGTATGACGCCTATTACACCTACAACTTCGTCAAATACAAGTACTGAGATATCAGAGGGTTCGACGCCTATAACACCTACAACTTCGTCAAATACAAGTACTGAGATATCAGAAGGTACGACGCCTATAACACCTACAACTTCGTCAAATACAAGTACTGAGATATCAGAGGGTTCGACGCCTATAACACCTACAACTTCGTCAAATACAAGTACTGAGATATCAGAGGGTTCGACGCCTATAACACCTACAACTTCGTCAAATACAACTACTGAGATATCAGAAGGTATGACGCCTATTACACCTACAACTTCGTCAAATACAAGTACTGAGATATCAGAGGGTTCGACGCCTATAACACCTACAACTTCGTCAAATACAAGTACTGAGATATCAGAAGGTATCGACGCCTATAACACCTACAACTTCGTCAAATACAAGTACTGAGATATCAGAGGGTTCGACGCCTATAACACCTACAACTTCGTCAAATACAACTACTGAGATATCAGAAGGTATGACGCCTATTACACCTACAACTTCGTCAAATACAAGTACTGAGATATCAGAGGGTTCGACGCCTATAACACCTACAACTTCGTCAAATACAAATACTGAGATATCAGAAGGTACGACGCCTATTACACCTACAACTTCGTCAAATACAAGTACTGAGATATCAGAGGGTTCGACGCCTATAACACCTACAACTTCGTCAAATACAAGTACTGAGATATCAGAAGGTATCGACGCCTATTACACCTACAACTTCGTCAAATACAAATACTGAGATATCAGAAGGTACGACGCCTATTACACCTACAACTTCGTCAAATACAAGTACTGAGATATCAGAGGGTTCGACGCCTATAACACCTACAACTTCGTCAAATACAACTACTGAGATATCAGAAGGTATGACGCCTATTACACCTACAACTTCGTCAAATACAAGTACTGAGATATCAGAGGGTTCGACGCCTATAACACCTACAACTTCGTCAAATACAAGTACTGAGATATCAGAGGGTACGACGCCTATTACACCTACAACTTCGTCAAATACAAGTACTGAGATATCAGAGGGTTCGACGCCTATAACACCTACAACTTCGTCAAATACAACTACTGAGATATCAGAAGGTACGACGCCTATTACACCTACAACTTCGTCAAATACAAGTACTGAGATATCAGAGGGTTCGACGCCTATAACACCTACAACTTCGTCAAATACAAGTACTGAGATATCAGAGGGTTCGACGCCTATAACACCTACAACTTCGTCAAATACAAGTACTGAGATATCAGAGGGTATCGACGCCTATTACACCTACAACTTCGTCAAATACAACTACTGAGATATCAGAAGGTATCGACGCCTATAACACCTACAACTTCGTCAAATACAAATACTGAGATATCAGAGGGTTCGACGCCTATAACACCTACAACTTCGTCAAATACAAATACTGAGATATCAGAAGGTATGACGCCTATTACACCTACAACTTCGTCAAATACAAGTACTGAGATATCAGAGGGTTCGACGCCTATAACACCTACAACTTCGTCAAATACAAGTACTGAGATATCAGAAGGTACGACGCCTATTACACCTACAACTTCGTCAAATACAAGTACTGAGATATCAGAGGGTTCGACGCCTATAACACCTACAACTTCGTCAAATACAAGTACTGAGATATCAGAGGGTTCGACGCCTATAACACCTACAACTTCGTCAAATACAAATACTGAGATATCAGAAGGTACGACGCCTATTACACCTACAACTTCGTCAAATACAAGTACTGAGATATCAGAGGGTTCGACGCCTATAACACCTACAACTTCGTCAAATACAAGTACTGAGATATCAGAAGGTATCGACGCCTATAACACCTACAACTTCGTCAAATACAAGTACTGAGATATCAGAGGGTTCGACGCCTATAACACCTACAACTTCGTCAAATACAAGTACTGAGATATCAGAAGGTATGACGCCTATTACACCTACAACTTCGTCAAATACAAGTACTGAGATATCAGAGGGTTCGACGCCTATAACACCTACAACTTCGTCAAATACAAGTACTGAGATATCAGAGGGTTCGACGCCTATAACACCTACAACTTCGTCAAATACAAATACTGAGATATCAGAAGGTATGACGCCTATTACACCTACAACTTCGTCAAATACAAGTACTGAGATATCAGAGGGTTCGACGCCTATAACACCTACAACTTCGTCAAATACAAGTACTGAGATATCAGAGGGTTCGACGCCTATAACACCTACAACTTCGTCAAATACAACTACTGAGATATCAGAAGGTACGACGCCTATAACACCTACAACTTCGTCAAATACAAGTACTGAGATATCAGAGGGTTCGACGCCTATAACACCTACAACTTCGTCAAATACAAATACTGAGATATCAGAAGGTATGACGCCTATTACACCTACAACTTCGTCAAATACAAGTACTGAGATATCAGAGGGTTCGACGCCTATAACACCTACAACTTCGTCAAATACAAGTACTGAGATATCAGAGGGTTCGACGCCTATAACACCTACAACTTCGTCAAATACAAGTACTGAGATATCAGAAGGTATCGACGCCTATAACACCTACAACTTCGTCAAATACAAGTACTGAGATATCAGAGGGTTCGACGCCTATAACACCTACAACTTCGTCAAATACAAGTACTGAGATATCAGAGGGTTCGACGCCTATAACACCTACAACTTCGTCAAATACAAGTACTGAGATATCAGAGGGTTCGACGCCTATAACACCTACAACTTCGTCAAATACAAGTACTGAGATATCAGAGGGTTCGACGCCTATAACACCTACAACTTCGTCAAATACAACTACTGAGATATCAGAAGGTATGACGCCTATTACACCTACAACTTCGTCAAATACAAGTACTGAGATATCAGAGGGTTCGACGCCTATAACACCTACAACTTCGTCAAATACAAGTACTGAGATATCAGAGGGTTCGACGCCTATAACACCTACAACTTCGTCAAATACAACTTCTGAGATATCAGAAGGTACGACGCCTATTACACCTACAACTTCGTCAAATACAAGTACTGAGATATCAGAGGGTTCGACGCCTATAACACCTACAACTTCGTCAAATACAAGTACTGAGATATCAGAAGGTTCGACGCCTATAACACCTACAACTTCGTCAAATACAAGTACTGAGATATCAGAGGGTTCGACGCCTATAACACCTACAACTTCGTCAAATACAAGTACTGAGATATCAGAGGGTTCGACGCCTATAACACCTACAACTTCGTCAAATACAAATACTGAGATATCAGAAGGTATGACGCCTATTACACCTACAACTTCGTCAAATACAAGTACTGAGATATCAGAGGGTTCGACGCCTATAACACCTACAACTTCGTCAAATACAACTTCTGAGATATCAGAAGGTATCGACGCCTATTACACCTACAACTTCGTCAAATACAAGTACTGAGATATCAGAGGGTTCGACGCCTATAACACCTACAACTTCGTCAAATACAAATACTGAGATATCAGAAGGTATGACGCCTATTACACCTACAACTTCGTCAAATACAAGTACTGAGATATCAGAGGGTTCGACGCCTATAACACCTACAACTTCGTCAAATACAAGTACTGAGATATCAGAGGGTTCGACGCCTATAACACCTACAACTTCGTCAAATACAACTACTGAGATATCAGAAGGTATCGACGCCTATATACACCTACAACTTCGTCAAATACAAGTACTGAGATATCAGAGGGTTCGACGCCTATAACACCTACAACTTCGTCAAATACAAGTACTGAGATATCAGAAGGTACGACGCCTATTACACCTACAACTTCGTCAAATACAACTACTGAGATATCAGAGGGTTCGACGCCTATAACACCTACAACTTCGTCAAATACAAATACTGAGATATCAGAAGGTATGACGCCTATTACACCTACAACTTCGTCAAATACAAGTACTGAGATATCAGAGGGTTCGACGCCTATAACACCTACAACTTCGTCAAATACAAATACTGAGATATCAGAAGGTATGACGCCTATTACACCTACAACTTCGTCAAATACAAGTACTGAGATATCAGAGGGTTCGACGCCTATAACACCTACAACTTCATCAAATACAACTACTGACATATCAAAGGGTCCGACTCCTGCAACCCCTACAACTTTGCCAAATACAACTACTGAGATATCAAAGGGTTTGACGCCTATTACACCTACAACTTCGTCAAATACAACTACTAAGATATCAGAAGGCACAACGCCTATTACACCTACAACTTCGTCAAGTACAACTACCGAGATATCAGAGGGTTTGACGCCTATTACACCTACAACTTCGTCAAGCACAACTACTAATCCTTTAGAAAATGTTGTAACAACGACCACACAGAAACATATAATAGGTATAGAAGCAGGGTCAAAGGAACCCTCGACCAGTAGTGTCATCGACCAGAGTACGACGCCTATTACCCTTACAACTACTGAGCCTTCAGAGGGTGCTGTAACAACGACCACTCGGAAACATTCAACAGAAACTGAAACAGTGAAAGAGGAACCCTCGACCAGTAGAAATATCGATCAGGGCAAGACGCCTACAACTGCGTCCAGAACAACAAGTACTGAGCAGTCACAATATGGCGTGACAACAACCACCTCCTCTGAAAAAACGACAGTAGAAACATGGGATGATCCCTTCGAATCAGATAACTGTACCTCATTTATGGGTAAGTACTTTTTATAGGGTAGTATTAATTACACAGGCCTACGTTTTTACACTTTATTTAATATAAATTGAGGTTCTCTACTGAACTTGGGTAATTTAGTGCCCCTGATTCCAAATCTGTTTTTACTCAACAGATTCTCACGTAAATAATAATGCATATATATATATATATATATATATATATATATATATATATATATATATATATATATATATATATATATATATATATATATAACTATATAGGGTATATTTTTATAAAGTTATATTTACAAAATAAACATAAAAGATTACAACATTAAACAAAAAATATAGCAAAAAAGCAGGAGCTACTCTTTGATCTTCTTAGAAAAACTTTCTCTTTTGCCCGAAAAGCTCCGTGTGGTGGTTTTTCTTATACTCGGTCATAGGAATATCCCTCTTCAACATCCAACAATAGTCCGCCATCATTTTGCTATCCCATCGCTCCTGATATAGTTTCTCCATTTCTTTAATTTCCTGGTGGAAGCGCTCACCCTTATCTTTACTAAAATCAAATCTTTAAGTTTAAAAATAAAGGTAGTTTTTCTCCAGTGTCATATTTGTTAATTTGCACCTACCTTGTATACGCTATGGTTTATTTAAATTTTGATCAGTGTTTTGTAAGTTTCGGTGTATGCAGAGATTGATATCAATCGGCAAGCGCTGAAAGTCCTCAGTAACAGCTCTGATTTTAATATATTTTTTCACTTTTTTTTTTTTTATGTTATTTATAATCAGAAACCTCTCAGGAAAATAGTTATTAAATTTTTTCACCAATATAGATGTTATACAGATTGTCAACTAATTTTTTGACAAACTTTAAGGAGTGATACTCCAACGAAAAACAAAAAAACTTCCTATGAACATAATATGTCCTACGGTAGGGAGCCCAAGAAGAGGATTACGGGATTTACTATAGCGCGGTAAATTATTATACCAGAGGATACCTTGTATCTGGTTAAGAAATCCCACCAAATAAGCCCCCTATACAAGGCCGATCGTAAAAAAACAAATATATCCATCAGAAATTTTCGAGCGAGTCAGATTAAGATAAGGTGACCTAATTACATGCATGCATGTATATTCCACTAATCTGATAATTTGAGAGTGACGTAAAGAAAGCGGGGGCTACAAAGTTGTAAAGAAAAACGTCATTTTGACATTCTCGAGCGTGGCTATTTTTAGTATTTTCAAGAAAATAAACCATCACCTGAGGTGGTTTAGATTTTATCCAATTATGGCCGCCTAGATGGAATATAAAAAATGAACTTCAAAAAACTAGAAGGCTTAGGAGGAAGGAATTGTCTCAGGAATTTAAAAAAGATAAAATATACAGGGTGTTTCATTTAAAAATTCAAAAGTGGAGCCATTTCCGGTTAAACCGAAAGTGACTGAAAAGTAAAAAATTTCCAAAAACTCTCCTCTGATTATAGTCCAATTAAATAGAGCCTGAAATCACAATTTGGGGGAGTGAATGAATTTTTGACATAAGTTACTTTAAAGTGTCTACAAACAAAAAATATAAAAAAATTTCAACCCCGGAGAAGGGTTGAAAAAAATAAATAAAGTGTTTTCTTGCAATTACTTTAAAACGGTTGGAGCTACAAAAAAATTCTTATCAAAAGTTGTAACACTGAAAATAATAAATTAAAATGGTCTCTACCATTTTTTTCCCCAGATGACATTAGGGTTGCTAAAACTTAAGGGATGATAATATCAATTAAAAAAAATTATAACTGTTTAACAAATTCATGAATTTGCATTTATTTTTGACATAATTACCCTTAGAGAGTCTACAAACGAAGTGTAGAAGAGATTTTGTTTCGACCCCCGGAGAGGGGTTAAAAAAAATTAATGTGTTTTTTGGAATTATTTTAAAATGGTGAGAGTTAGAGAAAAAGTTTTTAACAAAAGCTGTACAGCTATAAATTCTACATTTTTCTATCTTCAACCGTTTTAAAATGATTCCAATAAAACACAATTATTACCTTTTTAGCCCCTTTCTAGAGGGGTGGAAACAAAATATCTTCTTTAATTCGTTTTTGGACAGTCTAAAGTTAATTATGTCAAGAAAAATGCAAATACATGAAGTTGTTAAATAGTTCTGATTTTTAATTGAAATTATCATCCCTTAAGTTTTAGCAACCCTAATGTCATCTGGGAAAAATGATGGAAACCATTTCGATGTAAAATTTTTAGTTTTAAAACTTTTGTTGGGATTTTTGTTCTCTAACGTTAACCGTTTTAAAGTAATTCCAAAAAACACCTTATTTTTTCAACCCTTTTCGGGGGTCCAAAAAACTCTTGTATACTTCGTTTATAAACACTTTATAGGTAATAATGAAAAAAAATGCAAATACATGAATTTGTTAAATATGTAGTTATATATTTTTTTAATTAAAATAACCATCCCTTAAGTTTTATCCACCCTTATGTCATCTAAGGAAAAAATGATGAGAAATGTTTCGATGTATAATTTTTACCTCTAAAACTTTCGTCAAGAATTTTTTTCTATCTCCAACCGTTTTAAAATAATTCCAATAAAACACAATTATTACCCTTTTTCAACCCCTTTCCAGAGGGGTTGAAACGAAATATCTTCTTCACTTCGTTTTCGGACACTCTAAAGTTAATTATGTCAAAAAAAAAATGCAAATACATGAAGTTTTAAAATAGTTATAATTTTTTTAATTAAAATTATCATCCCTTAAGTTTAAGCCACCCTAATGTCATCTGGAGAAAAAATGATAAGAACCATTTTGATGTAGAATTTTTAGCTGTACAGCTTTTGTTAAAAACTTTTTCTCTAACTCTCACCATTTTAAAATAATTCCAAAAAACACATATATTTTTTTAACCCCTCTCCGGGGGTTGAAACAAAATCTCTTCTACACTTCGTTTGTAGACTCTCTAAGGGTAATTATGTCAAAAATAAATGCAAATTCATGAATTTGTTAAACAGTTATAATTTTTTTTTTAATTGATGGTCAAGTATGCCCAACGTACCCCATAGGTGAGGTAAGTTGAGCAAGGGTATGGGGCTGGTGGAGCACTTAGAAAGTATAGTCAAATCATGGCTTGAATGTTAGATACGTTTACAAAAAAATAAATTTTGACAATTAACTACTGGATTTAATATCTATCAATTCATCTTTTTTTTAAACTTTTTAAGCAGTTTTATTTTGCTTCTCTTGTAATGCCTTCTGTATCTATTAAAATTTCAGCTTTTTTCTGTCTTCTGTTTGATTTGGCTCCTTTTTTGGACCAGCCTTTGGGTATGGTCGAACTATCCAGAGAAAACTTTAGAGGTTAGATAGGTCAGCTCGTTTTCTTTGTTGCTTGTACAAAGTTCGGGTGTGGTAGGTTAGTTGGGCAACTGTAGCTCAACTAACCCCAACCTGAAATTTTAAAGGAAAAGTAAAATTATTAAAAACCAGTTAGAATTATATATGAAATCTTAATACATATTAAAACTGCAATAAATTTACTTAAAATTAACACTTACCTAATTGAGAACGGAATACCTACATTTAACTATTACAGATAAAATTTTCCGGCTTGCAATTCTTTTACTTCTTAATCACAAAATAAACGATGCACACGGATACTTTTCTCGATCGCCGCGTCACCACTAGTGGTCGCACAATGAGTTACCCTCGCGCAACCCCTTCTTTACGCTATTTGATGCTTTCGCGTGCGGTCGATAATTTTTGAGATATTTTGATTGCCCAACTTATGCTTAACTAGCCCCGCCCTACCCTATATCGGCTTGTGAAAATTGTTCAAATCGTATTGAATTATATACGGTTCGTTATCCTTGAATTATTTTCTTCAAAAAAAAATAAAAAATAAATAAAAATAACCACGCTCGAGCATGTCAAAATTACGTTTTTTTACAACCTTGTAGTACCGCGCTTTCTTTACATCACTCTCAAATTGTCAGGTTAGTGGAATATACACTCTGACGCGCACGACCATTTTTGATGGACATATTTTTGTTTTTTACGATTGGCTCTGTATACGGGGCTCATATTTGGTGGAGGTTTTTAATCGGGTACAAGGTATCCTTCGGTATATTTTTCTGACGCGCTGTAGTCATAGTAATCAGAGGTGCTGAGTAACTTCAGAAATCCCCTCTTAGGCTTCCCTACCATAATAAATTCATTGACAGTCGGTATTTGTTTCCTGTATACCAGAGACAACAATGAGACGAGCAACTAAATGTAAATAAATTATCCGAGAGAGAGATAGCTGCTGGGCCTTCCTTGTCTGTCTTCAAGGCCGGTAAACGCAGATGGCGCGTGAGTCGACTTTATCGTTTGCGCGCCAAATTCAAATTATATAGCTGTGCTATTTTTGCCCTTAATGTTAGGTACTTGTTTTTGTTCCCTATTAATATAAAATATTGGGGTTTAGTTCAATAATTACACACACCTTATTAAAAATGTCATTTATTTGGTTTTTATAAAGATTTTTTCTTACAGATAACCATGTCAATATTACCTTAAATTATCTGTTGAAAAGCACAAATTTAATATATATGTTAGGATCAAACACCGATTTCGGCCAATGGTCGAAAAATACGGCCAAAACGCATTCTGGTCACTAACCTATTACCAAAGTCCGAAAAATCGCTTTCCGGCCGTTTATTATAGACCAGAATGCGTTTTGGATCTTTTAAAATTGCCAGAACGCGTCGAGCATACAAACAAACCGTCCAGAAAGCGATTTCTGGACGTGTTGGACAGTCCTGGCACGGTTCCTTCGAACTGCTTCTGGTTTAGCATCTGGATCGAAACAAGGCTTTATACAGTGCAATTGCAAACGATATTGCGTCGACAGAAAATGTGCGTGTAGGGCCAAGAAAGTAATGTGTAACAGTAAATGTCACCGCAACAGTTCATATAAAAATAAGTAAGCCCTTAAGGTTCCAAAAGTTTTACGTATTTTGATGTTCTCTGTTTCTTTTAGAGTTGATTTTGTTACTTTTAACATTTGAATGTTATAGTTACATAAACAATAAAAATATTTTTCCATACTACACTGGCCTTTGAACGATTTTTTTATGTGTTCGACGCGTTCTGGCAATATGACAAAAGCCAGAATGCTTTCAGGCTAACTACGAAAAGTCAATACGCATTCTGGCAATTTCAAAAGATCCAGAACGCGTTCTGGTATACATTAAATAGCCGGAAAGCGATATTTCGGACATTGGCAATATGGTGGGGGCAGAACGCGTTTTGGCCGTATTTTTCGACCATTGGCCGAAATCGGTGTTTGATCCTAACATATACACTGTGATCACTAATAAAAGTCAATATTCAAAGTCCAATTAAGTGTAAAAACCACGAAACACAATAAATCACAGAAAATGTAAACAAACTGTCCAAACAAATCGGCCATTGAAAAATATCAAACACAAATATCGATTAACATTTCGGCGTGACTGCCTGCGGCCACGTTGTCAAGTTAAAAATATTCGATTCATGGTATATATTCTTTCTCTTAATTAGATGTGAGCCAAAAAAGGACATTAAAGTTTACATGTAGAAATTGTAAACAACTTGGCAACCAGAGCAAAGCGATGATTGCTCCATCTACGATAGCCTGCCATGATGAAAGACAAAGACATAATTATTGGAACTTGTGTTAAACCAGAAAGAGATAAATACAATGGACAAATTGTTAGGACCAGTTACTCGTCTCATTGTTGTCTCTATGTATACGTTAAAAATATACAGTTGGAGGATGTAAATTAATTGTGTTTCTAATAGGAATTAAAAATTATTCCTAAGAATTAAATGGCCATGTTTCCGAAACTAATTAAGATGGATTAACAAAATGAAATATATTTTTAAAGCTTTTTAAATAATTTTTTAAAGGTGGGGATCAGATAGTATATGAGATGTTCCATTAAATAAATCGAACTCTTTTACGGCTACGTACATTTTAGGATATATCAAAAATTATATTTCTAATTCGAAAACTACATAATTAACCAAATAAGCTAATATTTTTGTTTATTTTATATGATAACAAATAAAAAGTTAAGGGGGTGTAAATTTAAAACTTGACACCAGCTACTATTACCAAAAATAAAACGATAATTTTCCTGAATATTTTGGCCTTTCCTGTCTGTGTAAAAGAGTTCTTAGCAAAAGAAAAGTTGTAGATTAATATTATTATTTTTTTAATTTCTTTAGGTCTACCATGTCCAAATGTTGGATTTTATCGACTAAATCAATCTTGCACGCTACACTATCGATGCGTGAAAAGTAAGAGATGCAATAAAATCTTGGCAACCGAAACGCTAGTATGTCCAAAATGTCTTAAGTTCAATGCCAAAACAATGTCATGTGAAGAACCTGAAAACGTTCCAGAGTGCACATATCGGGAGTCAAAACACGGTTTTTATCATATATTGTATAATAAAAAGAGGTAAGACTGTCCCCAAATAAATAACATGGTAAATTTATACAAATAAAAATACAATAGATACAAAATATGTATCTTTAGCAAGCAGTAAAAATCTTCCTATAGAAATTAAAGTTGAAAACTCGTTACTGCTCGTTATTTTCTTGCACTGCAAGGTTGCATCTTGGTTGCATCTGTCGAACTGTCGATCTGGCAAAGCGGATTTTTGACACAAGCCAAAGATTTTTCCTTCACAGCTAATTGAGATCATCAACCGCAAACCGGTTTCGAATTGTTTGGTTCTCATCAGTACAATGTAGGCGATAACATACTAACATGCAGTAAGGAGTTTTTAACTCTTTCATTTATGTAAAATAATTTTGATTGCGGTTAAGAATACTAATAGTCCCAGAGCCCATTTTGTAAAAGCTAAAAGTTTGTCACACCATGGTCCCCAAATAGGTAGAAGTTATGGGAGACTATGGAGTTTGACTCATAGTGGCTTTGGCAGGTACCAGGTGGCAAAGGTTAATAAATTAAAACAAAACTTTTGTCATTTTGTGAAAGCTGAATTTAATATTACGTTACTTGCGGGTACCTATTTGAAGATTTTTATTTAGTCGCCGGACAGTTTTGCCAGTTCCAACCCCTTGGCAGACAAACATTTTGGGGTGGTCCAATGGTCTAAGAAAAACCAATATTTCTCTTTTTAACAAGAAATATCATAAAGTCTGACATTAAATTTGTAGGATTTCCAAATAGGCATGTCAAAAAATATTTCGATGTATTCAGAGTGTTCCAAAAAGAAAGTAATGCTGGGAGGTTAGTTAAAAAAATATTTTTGGAACACTCTATATACATTAAAATATTTTTAAACCCTACAACTCTTTGTCTGCCAAGGGGTAAGAACGGTCAAAACTGTCTGCCGACTGGGGAAATATTTTCTTATAGGTACCCAAGTAAGATACATATATTAAATTAAGCTTTTACAAAATTACGAATGTTATGTTCCAATTAATTAAGTAACCTTTTTTTATTAACCTGGTACCTGCCAAAGCCACTATAAGTCAAACTTCATAGTCTTCCATCGCTTTAACCTATGTGGGGAGCATACGATGACAAACTTTCAGCTTTTACAAAATGACGAAGGTCTGCTGTTCACGGGCTCTTACTCTATAAGTTTGTTTAGTATTTGTCTTACAGACCTAGGTTCGTTTAGTTTTCTCACACTGTCGACAGAGGGCGGGATTCGATTTCTTAAATGATTCCTTTGGAGTTCTTTTGTTATCGCCTACACCGCACTATGTACGATGCAGTAAAAAATCTTCCGGAAATCAAATAACTTTTGAACAAAATGTCGTAGAAAAATTTCTCGGGTATCATTTAAAAGGTGAAGTGATGTAGAATACAGGAAAAATACGGCAAAAACTCAATCCTAACTGCAAAACTTGAAATATTGCATTGAAAAATTAAAAAAAATGTGATAATTCAGTCGCAAAAGACTATATTTCATTTTACTTTTGCCCTTCTATTTCTATTTGTGATATTTTTTTCCATAAATTTATTTGGTTATTACTATTTTGTAATAAATGTACTAAACATTTTTCTAGCGCGCTTGTGGCTGCTTCGGTTGTATCGGCAAGCGTCGATCTCCGGAGTTAAGCAGTGGAATGCGCGCCCATAATTTGGATGGGTGTCCGGCGACAGCGGTGTTTTGGGTAACGGCACACGGTGTTCTGCTCGGGGATGCGGACCGAGCAACAACCATCCAAGTTATGGAATGAATGGTGTGTGAATGAGAAGGAGTAGGGGTCAAGGTACAATAAGCCTTCAGGCTGCAGTGCACCACCTAGGGGGCGGTCGTCGGACTTGGGTGGGATGACCCCGAAAGGGTGAAAAAAAACATTTTTCTACAAAAAATATTACATCAGGATAAAGGGCCAGAAGTAAGATAAATTTTATGTAAAAAAAATACATTAATATAAATGGAAGGCCAGAAGTAAGATGAATAATGAATAATAAAATATATTTCGACTGAATTATTGCATTATTTTGAAATTTTAACGCCAAGATTAAATTATTCTCAAATTTTTCCTGTATTCGACATAACTTTATCTTTCAAGTGAATACCCGAGAAATTTTTCTACGACATATCGTTCAAGGTATTTCATTCCGGACGATTTTCTACTGTATCATAACATAGTGCACCGTACTGATGAGAACCAAACAGTTCGAAACCGGTCTGCGGTTGGTAATCTCATTTTGCTCTGAAGGAAAAAACCTTTCGTAGGAAAGAAAATCTGCATCGCCAAATCAGACAGTGTTCAACAGATGCAACCCTGCAGTGCAAGGAAATAATAAGCAGTAAGGAGTTTTAACTCTTTTATTTTTGTAAAAAAACAGAGGGTTAACTAAAAGGCCGCGGTAATACAGAGTGATTCCTAACCTATACGCATAAACTCGGGAAATTATTGCCAAGGACATACAATAATTATTATTAAGGAAACATCCTGTATACAGACTGTCCACGGATGGGGTTTACAAGAGACAAATGGATAAAAAAATTAATTTTGACAAAAAGTTATTCTTAATTAGAATTTTTGCTGTAATAAATAATAGTTTAAAAAACTAAAAAAACACGCTTTTATATGCAACCGAACTAAAAATATTTTTTCATTACAAAGAGTTTGTCACTTCAGAGTAAAAAGCGTGGGGTGCATTTTACTATTTTTTCATAACTTTTCCCTCATAGATATTTGCAAATAGAATAATTATAACATTTAATATATTAAGCACCCCACGCTTTTATTCTGAAGTGACAAACTCTTTGTAATGAAAAATTATTTTCTAATTTTTAGTTCGGTTGCATATAAAAGCGTGTTTTTTAGTTTTTTTAAACTATTATTTATTTTTCATTTTTACTTCGATATATCAATTAGTTTTTTAAAAATAAATGCTCCAGTTTATTCACTAATAAATTCCTTCGCCATTTTGTCAAGTGACACAGAGGATCTGTAAAGGAATTTATTTATCCTGGCGGTCCTAATCAGGATAACGGGATACTGTTTTTAAATTATTGCATTGTCATCGGTCCTTGATACGTGTGCAAAGTTTCAAAGAAATTGAATCGCTGGAAGTTGGTAAAAATTAGGCTCAAAGATTTCGTTACATAGATAGATAGATAGATAGATAGATAGATAGTTACAACCCAAGCTAATAAAAGCGTGTTAAAAAAATATAATAAAAAGCTTTATGATACTGATTTTGGAGTCATCGGAAATAAATTGTTTAATTCCTTTTTTTAATAAAGTGATTAAAAAAACTTTCATATTTTGCTTTTTAAACACCTGCCACTTCCAAATTCCTAAACAACAATTTTAAACGAATGCCATTAAGGTGTTTTCGCCAAATTATAGATTTCAATAAAATTTTGTATAATTGGTTTTAATGAATACAAAAATTATTCTAATTAAGTTTTCCCAATAACATTTTACTTAAAAATGAACAATAAAGGTAGTTTAGGCTTGGTTAAAAATCATGTTTTTTAAGTTTTTGTGAACCCTGCACGCAAAATCAACATTTTCTCTTTGTGAATCATATTTTTTTAAAAGCAAAAATTTTTATGAAGAATGATTTTTTTTCATATAATGAAATGTTTGGTCCATCGTCTTCTTGTAAACCTCAAGTGGTATTTCTTTTTACATTTCTAACTAATTTATGCTGAAAATGACTCAACACTAAACCCAAGTTAATTTACTTTATTTATTTAGGGAGTGTACTGGTGAAGGTCAATATGCTGTACCAGAACATTGCTCTAAATACTACGATTGCAAAAAGACACCTTCTGGGAAGATTAGGCTGAAAGTTAGAACATGCCCAGGTAAATGAATGTGCCAAAATTTTTTAAGCAATAATAAAACTTAATTGTGGTTTCGTAAAAGTAACTCTTACCATCTTTGGTACAATATTTAAAAATTGCATGTGAAACATTGTGGTAAACCTATTCAACAACAAAAGTAATGCGTTCGCCCAGTCCGATACCCGAAACATGTTAAAATTGACAGGTTGGGCTAAAAGTATAAGTATTTGTGGCAGACCCATTCAAAGGAACCCCTAAATAAAAGGGTTATTATTATTACGTCCATTTCATTGCTGGCCTATACTCTATTTTTTTGCAAGAGATAGCAATAAAAATGTCTCGGGACGGTTAGAAGGTTGTAAACCATAGGCGCACCAGTCTCTGTGCAAAGAACAGGTAGAAATACACCGAATTGCGTTAAATAAGGATTATAAATTTTATATATATTTTAGTATCTTTCCGTATGTGCAGCTGAGTGGTTATAAATTGTTAGAGTATTGTTCAAAGTATTACAGTATTGTAAAAATGGCTTTTCCGCAGAAACGCGCATGTCTCGGCCATTTAACTGTAAACGAAAAGCAGATTGTTAAAAACGTATTCGATTATACAGGGTGCGGCAGAATGGACTCCCACATTTGGGTAGCAAATATAAAGTCTACTATAAAATATGAAGCTAAACTGTTATTATTTTCAAAAAGAGCACACTTTAAGGTTTTTTAACTATGTTTTCAAAATTATATCGTGTAAGTGACGGCCGTTAGCAGCGACACACATGCGAAGGCGTTCCTAGAAGTTCCGCATCACTTTTATCACCATGTCTTGAGGAATAGCAGCAGTTTCCTCTCGGATCGCTGTCTTGATTTAGGAAAGTCAAGAACCAGTTGCCCTTAAGTTAGCAACCCATTTAAAAATTGTTTTCCGGTCTGGAACAGAGGCATTCGGAGGCAGGAAGCGCGTACAAAATGTTATTTAAGCTGGCTTAAAAAGACATTCAATCCTGGTTAATGCAGCAAAATATTGAACATCCTACAGATAGTGTTAAACTAGAGTTGTTGCAGCTAGTAAAAAGTGAAGTCGCCACAAATAAAGCCAAGTATACACGTTTTGTAATTGATGAAATAGCTAAGAAACAAAATATAAATGTATATCGGCTGCCACCTTATCACTGCGAACTAAAACCCATAGAACTTATATGGGCACAAGTGAAAGGTGAAGTAGCCAGAAATAATACTACGTTTAAACTAGTAGATATAAAAAAACTATTTCAAATTGCCATATCTAATGCTTCCCCAGAAAACTGAAAAAAATGTGTCGAACATGTATTAGAAGTAGAAAATAAAATGTGGTCTTTAGATATAATAGTAGATACAACTGTTGAACCTCTAATTATACAAGTAGACTCATATGACTCAAGTAGTGATAGTGTGTCAGATATGGAAGAATGTGAATAACTACATGTAGATTATGTAGCATATTAAATTAGGTATAGATTATATTTTAAATAATTATTTTTTGACTATGCATTTTTAATGTGTATTATTTTCTTAATAAAATGGTTATTATTAACTATAATTATACCAACTGTACAATATTGATATACTATAAATTTTAAAATAAATTGTTTTAGACATATAAAAGAAACAAGATTTTCATTTTACTTAAACTGTTTAAAAAGGGTAAGTTCCCAAAAATAAACTCAAGCGCACCGCCACTGTCAAGGTTTTTATCACATTATTCCCACGTAAATACGGGTAAACATCTGTTATTCCTTTGTATTTGACCCAAGAGGTTGACGAATATTAGAGCGGAGTCTGCCGGCCTAAAATTATGATGCCTTATCAGTACATTACAGGTAGAATTGAAGAAAAATATTTATACTCGGACTAACACAGAAAGCGAATTGCCATAAAATTAAATGATTTATTACTATCGCTTGCAACGAAACAGCGTATAGGTGATCCAGGCACTATTACCGGCTGCTTTGAGTCATATATTCTTGCTAACCGTATTCGTAGGAGTTGTTTAAACCGTATTCGAAAATGACGATATAAATATGAGAGTAAAGAATATGTACCATTTGTTAATTAATAGAAAATTGAACGCTCTATAGATGGGCCCATATTTAATTAATTCTGAAAGCATTGCCGCCAAGTACACAAAAAATGATAAAGTAAACAAACCTTTTCGAATGCACATAGCCTCGGACAGAGCCTGATTACATATTTAAAAAAAAATACATTGCCAAAACACGTATCACCTACTTACAAAACACTCTCATATTTCGCCTACTACAAAACCGGTGGCACGTGGCGGGTTAAATATTTTTCGCTACAATAAATCATTGTTAACAAAAGGGTTTCTTTACTTTATCATTTTTTGTGTACTTGGAGGCATCGCTTTCAGAATTATTTAAATTTGGACCCATCTTTACAAACAAAGGTCTCCCATGCTTTTTTGATATATCTGACCAAGCGTACCGGCGGCAAAAAATGCCCGGGGTGTTAATAAGGCCCACATTTAAAAACTCGCGACAAAATATACCTGTAAGTATGGAAACCAAACCACCGGCCATAGGCGATTAATCATAGATAACCTACATTTAGATCCGCAGTGGCAAGAAGAATTTTTTGGATTGGGTGGACGAACATGCGCACTTAAAAGCCGTGGCAATATACAAACACCGGCACCCCGTTCCGCCGGTCTGACCGTGACGCTCATTAGCTACCGTACTTTTCTAATAGAAAACCAGGACGCCGTCGACAAATTCTTTCCGATAATGCGGATAGTCTGTTTGGCGCCAGGTGCGTTTGCCCTCAACTTGCGTGCGCATAAACCGGGTTTTTCGCCCATGAAATATAACTTTTGTTTCGCGCAGGTAATGGAGACACTAGTACAAATTATTTTTTTCTTGTATGCCAAAAAATGTTTTCTGGTGCAAAGGGTGTGTCTCCCAATTTTTTAAAACTATATTATGAATGGGTATAAAAGTCCTAACTTTTAAGCAGTGTTAAAATTTTAGGACAAAAATGGTTTTCTTATCATAACTCCAAAACTCCCCTCTCTTGCACATCGTCGGGCTGTGGGGGATTTATCGCTTTTATAGGTACTTTCATGGCTTCTGCTCTGAAGAGTTGTCCAGTATAGTTCCTCCACTTACGGTTCCCAACAGAGAAACTCGTGGTTCCGTGCGTATGCATCCCTATACGGTCCAACTGGACAGGCCCCGAACTTCCCACTTTGTTCGTTCTTTTATCCCTAGAGTTTCTAGGTTGTGGAACCTGCTTCCCGCGGAGGTCTTTCCTTCCCCCCAAATCTTCAAGTATTTAAGTTTCGTGTCAACAAACTCCCTCTTACCTCGCTTAAGACATCCACGATACGTTAGTATTTAGGCTTTTAGCCTTCGTGGTTTGTCCAGAGATAAAAAAAAAAAAAAAACTGTTTGAGATATTTTCATGAAATTTTACATGCACCTACTAAGCACCAATGGACATTTTTTAATGTAAAAAAATTAGTTATTTTTACCAGTGGCGTTCGAACAACTAGTATATTGGATTTAAATCTCCATTTATTTTCCACGAAATTTGATATTTTGATTTTTTTTCTCTGATTTACCATTTCCGCGCAAAAAATAAAAGCCGTATTCAGGCTTTTGTGGTTTAACGAAATTATTTTAAACTATGTAGTTTGCTGGTGCCCTATTTTTAGTGTAAAAAGTAAAGAAGTCAAATTTGGTGACTTAAAAATTGACTTTTTTTTGAAAAATCAATGGCGTACTATTTTTTTAATTGTATTTCTTTTATGGTTGTATGAGCTCTCTTATATTAAATATAGATACGAGTACTTATCACCGCGAATCAGACAAAAGCAAACTTTAAAAACTTAAAATAAAATTTTAAGTTTTTTCAATGTTTGTTAAAATAAAATTTTAAGTTTTTTCAATGTTTGAAATTAAAATTTAAGCATGGGAACAGAAACCCAAAATTGCGTTTAGTTGTTTTGTACAGGGTGGCTCGAATTCGACGCTCATCATTGGGATTTCGGAAACCGTAAGAGATGCAGGATCGGTTAAATGGAGGCAAAGTTGCGCAATGTGATGCATAATAAAATGCCGTTTTGCGTTTTAAAAATTCCGAGTACTTCCGAAGATATTCGAAAAAAACCGAAATTTTTAATTTTGGTTTCTATTGTTTCATGGCTATATTTGTTAAGATATCTTAAAATGAAAAACACGTTTTCATGGCCACTTTTTCTGCTCTATAATTCAGTGTGATTAAATATTGAATCTGACGTTTTGGCTTCTGGCGACCATATCATCAACTTAATTTTTTTAAATACGGACCTGATATTTTTTCAATTTAATTAAATCCTTTCATCACTCTTAAAACACTATATATCGCCACTTTGATATTTGCCGACGTTTCGTACAGAAAATCCCATCACCAGAATATTGCATATTTATTTAACCATAATACGGCCCTGAACTACATTTTTAGGTAAAAACCTAACCCTAACTTCCGAACGATATCTAAATTTGATTAGGAATGATGTCTTAGACGCCCTAGATAATCAACCTTTGGCAGTATTTCAAGAAATATGGTGGCAGCAAGACGGAGCTCCTGCCCACAATGGAAGGGAACTAGCTCAATTCCTTTACCATATATTTCCTAATAAATGGTTTTGCAAGATGGCTCGCTAGGAGCCCAGATCTTAGTCCCCTAGATTATTTCCTTTGGGGATATCTTAAGAACCGTTTATTTAAAAATGCACCTCACGACCTTTAAGTACTACGACAAAATTTGATAAGGGAAGTCGCTGCCATTCCTGCGAGAACAATTAATCGAGCTGTATTAAACAACAACAAAGCAAAGCAAGAAAATGCATCGATGCGAAAGGTTATCTCTTTGAACACTTATAATAGTGATTAAATTATGTTTATTTTTAATATGGGCATCAAGATAGTATTACAAATTGTTTATGATTTGTTGTCTACCTTTTGTTTCTTATGTCTAATATTCATGAAATTTTCGGTTAATAAAGTTAATTCCGCTGTTAGATATCAATGAGTTGCAATAAAAAGATTACGAATATGTAATAAGTTTATTCTTTTTTTTATCTTCTTACCTAAAAATGTAGTTCAGGGCCGTATTATGGTAAAATAAATATGCAATATTCTGGCGATGGAATTTTCTGTACGAAACGTCGGCAAATATCAAAGTGGCGATATATAGTGTTTTAAGAGTGATGAAAGGATTTAATTAAATTGAAAAAAATATCAGGTCCGTATTTAGAAAAATTAAGTTGATGATGGTCGCCAGAAGCCGAAACGACAGATTCAATATTTAATCACACTGAATTATAGAGCAGAAAAAGTGGCCATGAAAACGTGTTTTTCATTTTAAGTTATCTTAACAAATATAGCCAGGAAACAATAAAAACCAAAATTGAAAATTCCGTTTTTTTCGAATATCTTCGGAAGTACTCGGAATTTTTAAAACGCAAAACGGCATTTTATTGAGCATCAAATTGCGCAACTTTGCCTCCATTTAACCGATCCTGTATCTCTTACGGTTTCCGAAATCCCAATGATGAGCGTCGAATTCGAGCCACCCTGTAGATTAATGGCTTACAGGGTGCACATTATCTTTTTTTTCTAGATAAAAAAATGTTTAATGACCATACAAAAAATGTGAAGATGATGAAGATAAATGTCCCAAACTTGTGGGAGACTGCACCAACAAAAACGTTGCTCTGGATAATTACAGCTGCGAAAAGTTTTACATCTGCGATCGTAAAGGCAAAAAGATGAAACATTTGGAAATGTATTGTCCACCTACGTATTTATTTAATGGAAACTGGTGTCAAGCTAAAAATGTCACTTGTTTAAATCATTGTTTTATTTAATTTATTAGTATTATTTTTATTACCATCTGTTCCAAATTCTAAACAATAACAAAATAAATATATATTTGTTTTAATTTTTTTTAATGATCCATTAGTACTTTATGACCTAAAAACAAATAAAATATAAGAAATAATGACGTTTTTATATATTTTTTTATAATTAAGCAATTAATAATACAACTTTTTAATTTCGTGTATTTTTGTTGTATCTACCTTTGTTTTCGAGAAAAAATATAAAAGCTACTTTAATTTATTCTAAAAAGTACAATATGATGTAAAAAGCAAACATTTTATAATATAAAAATACAAGTAATAAAAAAGATGTAAAAATAATTGCTTAGTTATAAAAAATTATGAAGATGTCAAAAAAGTCAGTGCCGTACTTTTTTCTCAATAATATAAGTTGCAGTGCCCACTGAAACTCCACTTGTCCTAATTCTAACCATCTGGTGAGCGCTTATTAAGCGCCTTCTTATTTTAAGTAAATGTACCAAAATTTATCCAAATCGACCTAATCATATTAAAAATATTTAGAAAAAAACTTTTTTTTCTTAAATTTTAACGCCCTGTATCTTAGTAAGGAAGCAACTCCGGACATATGTATATAAAAACTTTTTTCATAAAATAACATAAGGAATCACACCTTAAATTTTTGCCCAATGTTTAATAAACACCCTGTATACCGAAAGAATTTCCTTATTAGATACAACGGTATTTAGATTTCTAATTAAATTACAATAATCTTTCCAGTTAAGATTTTCCACCAAAAAACTTTTTGAAGAGCGAGCAAAAAAAAAGGTCATTCCCTCCTTTTCGCACCTATTTTATTCCAAAGCGCCTTATTCACAGAGAAATTAGTCAACAAAAATCCTCACCCAACCTAAACTTTTTTAAAAACTCCCCTGTCTAGCGCCTATTACTCCCCTGTCTGACGCCTATTTTTACATGGCGCCCTAGGCTGTAACCTAGTCAGCCTAATGGTTAATATGGCACTGCTGGGTGTTAAAAATTTTAAAACATTATTATTTTTTTATAATAACTATTGTACTAATTGAGATTTTTAAAAAATTTTGGGGGACGCCTTCTATGCATCAAAACACAATACAAGAAAATAATTAATTATTACCAGTGTCGTCCATAAGGGGTTTAAGGTAAATATTTTTAAATAAAAAAATGGTACGCCACCGCATTTTTCTAAAATAACTTTTAAAATTCTTATTACGTTTGAAATAAATTTGATCTCCTGACTTTTTTATTTGATACACGGTTTTCGCGTAAATAAATAAAAATCATTACTCGGCACATTCATTTTGTATGGATAATATCAATACCTTCAATATTTTATTCTTTAATTTGATAGGGATTTGACCATGCCGAGAAATGGTTTTTATTTATTTAAGCAAAAACCGTGCATCAAATAAAAAAGTCAAGAAATCAAACTTGTTCCAAACTAAATAGGAAATTTAAAAATTATTTTTATTTTGGAAAAATGCAGTGGCGTACTATTTTTGTATTAAAAAATATTAACCTTAAACCCTTTAATGGACGACACTGGTAATAATTAATTTTTTTCTTTAAATGCCAAAAATGTGTTTTGGTGCATGAAAGGCGAACCTCAATTTTTTAAAAATATCTCCATTGGTATAAAAGTTATTATAAAAAATAATATTTTTTTTTAATTTTTAACACCCTGTAGTTCAAAAACTAAGACGTTTAGGACAAATTTTTATTAAAAAGTTTGTTTTTATATTTTTAGTGTAGAATTACCCTTAAAGTTCGTCGGATAAGTTGTGAAACACCCTGTATATTAGTTGCCATCGGTTGCCATTACTAGCCCACATTGATATAACCAAAACTTCCCATAATGAATAAATAAATGAAATTATCAGTAGCGGCTCGCGGGACTAAAAACAGGTGAGGTGCAGGAAGGGAAAAAAGCGCGTTCACCATTTTAGCAAAATTGAAAATACTCAACTATCAAAAGTCTAAGTAAAAAGTCTTAATATCTAAACTTACCTAAATTTTATACACCAAATTAATCCTTCTATCTTTTAATGCGGCAAATTTATCAATTATATATTCATAAAATGATTGAGTTTTTATCAGTTCCTGTAGAAGCTCCTTTTGAATTAAAATATTGGCCAAAGATAAAAGTCTATCTTGGGATATAGTGTTTCTTAAGAAAGTTTTTAAACGCTTAAAACAAGAAAAACTCGGTTTCACTGACACGCTTGTCGTCGATATCGTTAAAATTAGCGAAAAAAGTTTATACGCCTCGGTAAAAATGTCTTTATTTGCTCCAACTTGTTTCACTAACTGCTGCAATAAAATATTTCTATAACTTTCATAAGCAAATATTAGATCAAGTTTATTTTTGAGCCGCTATTTTTTGGAAATGATTCGGCATATATCTCCAATAAATTTTGAAAAGAATTAGTGGGAAAAATTTGGTTATACTGGCCAAACTTTGCAGTATCAGCAAGACAAAGAAATTGTAGTTTGTAACAATCTTCGAATCTCTCTTCCATTTCCTTCAAAATATGATCAAATATTTCACAGAGAAGTGCTCTGTACTGTCCTTTAATTTCTTCTCGTGAAAAATCACTGTCGCTAATAATACTTAAACGGAAACAATCGAAAAAATACGTGAAAACCAACGAAACGATCAAAACCTATACTATCTTTTTAAGGCTAGCGATTTATCAATCAATACACCTGATACTTCCACCCGCGATTCTGGCCGCCGGCAAGTATAGCGTTCTCATGGCAACGGAGCGTCAAAGTGTAAACAAAACCCGCATGAGGTGTATACTTCGGTCCGTATTATATTTGCAATACACTTGTCGCGTTGCCGAGAGAGGAGGAAAGCGACTCGCGCCAGCGGTTAATTTATATGCGAATTTTACAAATAAGGGATAGAAATGAGAAAAATAAATTAAATAATAGTTTATTTGTTTTTTTATGTTTTATTATTTATTTTTGGTGAAGTGGCACTTCACTTGCTACACCTGAATAGCCGTCACTGGAAATTATAGAAGTTTAAAGTTCGAAAAATATTAAAATAATTTTATCAGCTAAACAATCTTTATTAAAAAGAGAGATCCTTTTAGATTAATTCGGGGTCTATATTAGCATTAATTATAATAATTTAAAAAATAAGGTCTTTTATTATTTTATTATCTAGAAACCGGCCGCAACTCCGATTTGGGCGCTGATCACGATTCTGAAAGAATATTTTGGCGGCACGTTTCGTTTTTGAGATATCCATCATCAAAGTTGGTATTTAAACTAAACTTATTTTTACTATTTTTCCCCTTCTTTTGCACACAATTCTTGATTTCAGGTTAAAGTGGTATACACTTGATTTTCACCTTTTAAAACCTCATTTTTCTACGTATTTTACACTTTTTTTAATTAAATTGCGTAGCTTCGTTTTTAATTATGGTGAATGCGCCGAAAATTCCTTGCATAGCTTGCTACGTTTTTAAAGGGACCGTTCCCAATTTATTTAATAAAAGGTGTAAAATACATAGAAAAACGGGGTTTTAAAAGGTGAAAATCAAACTGGGCCACTAAATCACGAATTGTGTGCAAAAAGAAGGGAATATATAGTGAAAATAAGGTTAGTTCAAATGCCAACTTTGATAAAGGATATCTTGGAAACGAAACGTTGCCGCCAAAAATTCTTTTAGATTTGTGATCGCCCCAAAAACCCCCGTATACCAAATTTTATCAAAATCGGAGTTGCGGCCGGTTTCTATATAATTACCAAATATAATTCTAAGTAATTTTTAAGATACAGTATAGTAATTTATCTTGGATTTATCTTAACTGCATAGGTAAGGTAAACGTAAAGTAAATTTGAACGTATCTTTTGTAAGTAATGCATCCTATACAATAGGAGGGAAGTTAGACACTACCAGAGACACTACCATATTTTCTCAAATAACCTTAAAACTTTTAGAGGAAAGATTGTGTTCTAAATAGGATAAATGCCTTGAAAAATAAAATAAGTTAACTCTTTTAAAACATTTTTACCTTTAGGGTAATTAGAGTGATAAAGCATACTTTTCACAGTTAATTCTGTACAGGGTAAATAAGTGAAACCCACAAGTCGGCGTCTTAAGAAAATCTTGTAAACAATGACGGAAAAAATTAAAATGTAAGTTAAACTTACCTTTAAATCTTTAGGGCAGTCTTTTAAGGCACTAAAACTTTACTAGAACTCACACGTATCTACTAATTAGCACTTTTACCCGTTAAAAAATCAGTTAGCTGTGCTTTCTATAAAATGAAAATGAAAATGGAATGCGCGGTATGTCAACACAGGAGGTTATCTGTCATGCCTTCTTATATTTTGTGGCAAAAGAATGCGCTATTTTTTTGTTTTGTTTATTGATAATTCGGTTTAAACATTTAAGGACTTCAAGTACAAACATGATTTATTAAGTTTTTAAACTATTATATTTATATCACTTTTCTTATTTTAAGGTGGCATAAAAGTATAGGGTGTGTAGTCCTCGAAAAAAACAACATTTAAAAATACAACGTGCGGCCTAAAAATGCTCATGTTTCACGTGCTGACAAGAATAAAAGATGATACGAATTTATGCGACACCAAGTTTAAACTTATTATCTATAAATTATATATGTCGTGCTCACTTGCTGAAATCGCCCATTTCATGAAAAGGATATCCACTTCATGTAACGCACCCGCTTAGTGTAATATGAATTATTTTCATTATCTGCACAAAATATTTGTCCATGTCATGAAATGGATTCTTGTTTTATGCTCTTAATGAAATTTTGTTAAATTTCATCAAGTGGATAAGCTGAAGGATAAGCACAATGTTCGTTTCATGTAACGGTCACTGAGCTGTGCACTTTGTGAGTAAGATATGGCTCAATTAGTGGAACCTTTTTTAAATATTCCTGCAAGGCCTCCAAAACTCAATGCAATACGAAGAGATGTGTTTGCTTTAAAATGAAAACTTTATGTAACAGTTAGTAGATGCCATTCATCTTTATCCTGTGCTAATAAAGGTTAATTAGTTTTATGTTAGGTAGTCGTTTTGTTATAATAATTATTTTATGTTACTCGTTTTGTTATAATAACCACTAATAAGTACATATATGTCATATAGTTAACATAAATATTTTATACCTAGAAGCAAAATCGTTAGGTACTTTTATATTATTTAAAATAGTTTTAGAATAACTTTTCATTTTAAAATACATATTCTGTTATTTTAGAGTACGTTTTTGTTATATATTCAGACCATTTTAAAACTACGGAAATTGTTAAATTACTCATGTAATGGCTGTTAGCCATTACATGAAAATATCATTGTGCTTATCCACTTGATGAAATTTAACAAAATTTCATTAAGAGCATAAAACAAGAATCCATTTCATGACATGGACAAATATTTTGTGCAGATAATGAAAATAATTCATATTACACTAAGCGGGTGCGTTACATGAAGTGGATATCCTTTTCATGAAATGGGCGATTTCAGCAAGTGAGCACGACATATATATATTTTGTTTTATCTTTTATATCTATTTTATACATTAATAATTATCGACTTAAAATATTAAAATGCGAGTACTGACAAATGCTATTTTGACTCTGATCGATATATAAAACTTTTGAGATACAGAGTGTTAAAAGTGTTAAAATAAAAAAATTAAAAATAATCTGTTTTTTTTTTAAATATCCTGACTATTCTTTATCCAATTTTGTTTTAGTTTGGCAATATTATTAATAACATTAAGGGGGTAATTTATCACTCACCATATAATAATCTTGTCTATGTTACTTACTTAATTACATTTAGTAGGTCTAGTGGTGTCTCGAGAGGCAACTGACGGAATATTTCCAACAAAAAACGATACACCACTGACTGTGGAAATGTGTGTAAAATTTTTGTGCTTTATTTAGATTAAGTGGGTAAAAATACTCCTTTTATATCCCTTAATTTTTCGTAAGTATCTCTTTTAGTTTAAAACAAAAAAAAGAACACTTATTTGCATATTTTTAGACCATAAAAGAAGCATTGCAGGATCTTTTTCTTTTTAAAATTAGGTTTTATAATTTTTAATATGCAATTATGTAACAAAACTAATAAATACTACAATATTTAATTGACATCCTTAAAAACCTGTTTTTTAATTTATTTAGGCCTTTTTTTTATTAAATTACACACATCAACCCCAAACGCTACCACCATGAAATGAAATGAAATGAAAATGTTTTATTAGCAACAAGTGCTATAAATAAATACAAAAAAATAAATAACAATTCTAAACTACTTATAATATTTAACAATCAATAATTTTCTTTAATCAACTCTATACTTAATCTACGAAATTCGTTTACATTTAAAGCAGACCTTATATACATATAAAGGCAATTTATTATATTCAACTAAACCACTATAAAACAATGAATTTTGTGTGCCACTTTTCTTGGCTATAGGAACATAAATATTTGTGGCTGTTCTAGTGTTATATTGATGAATTTCATTGACAAATTTTATTTTTTTACACATATAATCAGGTAACTTCCTATGAACTATTTTAAAAATAAACAACATATTTAACATAACTAATCTTTGGTTTACTGACATAAACTGTAATGTAGACAGCATATGGGAAATTCTGGTATATCTGTCAACTCTTAATAGGTTTGTTTTTGCAGCAGTTGGAAACCGTTTGCAAACTATCAGACCATGCGCACGAAACAAAATACGACGGATTTTATCTCCTGCGCATGAGCCTGATGGTTTGCAAACAGTTTTAACGCTGCACGAACAAGCCTAATATTATACGCATTGCTCTATTTTGTAGAATTTGCAACCTATCTTTTTCAGTCTGATTAATAAATGACAAACAGTAGGGCACTACTCAAAATGCGGACTTATAATTGTTTTATATATAGTAATACGAGACCTTAATGACAAAGATTGACAAATTCTTCTGAAAAACCCTATTTTTTGTTAACTTTTTTAATCATAAAATTAGCATGACTCTTAAAATTTAACCTACTGTCAATCACTACTCCCAAATATTTACATTCATGAACATATTGCAGTTCTTGATTGAACAATTTTAATTTGGCTACACCATCATTAGTTTTGTTATTTAAAATCATAACGTTTGTTTTTTTAACATTTACAAATAATGTAATGAATACACATAGTCCCGCCGAAGGTTTTTAAATGGTGTAAATCAAACATTGTTTCAATGAATATAGTAAAAATGAGGTTAGTTTGATTTTCAACTTTGGTGATGGATAACTTGAAAACAAAACGTTTCCGAACACCCATACACCTAATTTCGACCAAAATTGGAGTTGCCGCAGCTTTCTAGACAATTATCGGAACATTAAATCAATTTATTTTAACTATATCTATGCAAAATAAATAATGTGTTTTTGTCTTTAATTGCATTTTTCCTGTCGGATTTGGAATTTTTGTGATTTTTAGTTTATTTTGTGGCGATGTTGAAGGAAAATTCGACGCACTTTTTAAAAGAGTGGACACTATAAACAAAAAATCTGGACCATTTGATTTATTACTTTGTGTGGGAAATTTTTCGGAATAAACAATAAGGAATTTGGTCCATACAAACTAGGAGACAAAAAGGTATGTTATGTACAGGGTTTTCATATATATTTTGCCACCTACTTTTAACTTTAACCAAGAAGGATAGAAAAAAAACGTCCTGTATAAAAGTTTTATAGTTTTTCATCTTTTATCTTTTGAGCATAATTAAAAAAGAACATCACAGACCCAAGAAAAATGATGAAATGAGAGATAAACTTTTTCTAAATGGGATACCCTGTATATTATGTCACGATTAAAAAGATCTTTATATATGTTTAGCATATTCTCAAAGCCCTTTGAACGCTGTCTATACGAGAGACTTATAAGCTTCCTATGTTCGTTTGGAATAATCCATGATCACCAACATGGATTTTGGGAAAACAGGTCGACAGAGACAGCCTCCTTTCAAATTGTGAATTTCACACACGAGGAACTGGACTTGGATCGTATCGTAGTGGGTGTATTCTTCGATCTTACTAGGGCTTTCGATACTCTGAACCTGACCTTTGTGAAAGAAAAACTTCGAGCAGTCGGCATAAGGGGAAACGCATTAAACCTGATTATGTCATTCCTAACAGAAAGGAAATTAATGGTGAAAGTGCCGAATTGCACCTCGTCGGAGTATGAGATGAACATAGGTGCTGCACAGGGATCTATTCTTGCCCCGCTACTGTTTATTCTATTAGTGAATGATTTGCAATTGCCCGGACTAACCATAAAATTTGCAGACGACACGTCAGCTGTAATATCAGCAAAAGACGAGCCAGAAGCACTACAAAAAGTCAACCAGGTTTGTGATGCAATGAATCAGTGGTGTTTCTCCAACCAACTAATACTCAATAAGGAAAAAACGGTTCATGTTCACTTCTACAAGTCTCGTCCAAAGGTTCAACTCGATCAGGTTGAGTCAACATCAAAATTCCTAGGAACCTACTAGGACTCTAAGCTTTCATGGGAGCCTCAACTAGATCATGTATGTTCTAAACTCGCTCAGGCCTATTTTGCACTTCTTAAATTAAAGCAATCAGACCCTCTTTCCACACAAATAACTTCCTATTATGCCTTAGCTTACCCACATCTAAGTTACAACATTATACTATGGGGTCAGGCTGTAAACGTAGCTAGAGCATTTGTCGCCCAAAAACGTCTGCTGAGACTAATGGTCGGACTTAAACCTATGGAAACATGCAGAGAAACATTTAAGAAGTATAAAATTCTCACTGTTACATCAATATATTTATATCCTGAGATGTTCAACATACGTGTTTAAAAATCGGAGAGAGTTTAGAGAAAATAGAGATAATCATGGATACCCGACAAGAAATTCCAGAAACCTTGTGTTCCCACAACATACCTGAACACTATATGAAAAATCCCCATATTACGCCTGTGTCCGAATTTTTAACAAACTACCAAACCAAGTCAAAAAAGCTACATCGATTGGTATATTTGGAAAAAGAATTAAGCACTTTCTAAATAATAACTCCTTCTATTCTCTTAATAAATTTCTAAACCCAACGACCTGTAATTTAACCATTCCTAATTTTAATTAATCATTGTGTGCCTGTTATTTTATTTTATTTATATATGTTATTTTATACTATTTACTAAATGATTGAATTTGCCTATACATATACTTTTGCTTTTTTATAATTTTATTGTCCATATACAATTTGTTTTAACTGTATTTTAAATTAGACTTAAGAAAATTATTAACGAAACTTCAATCATTGTATGATTTTCTAGTGAATAAAGAGAGTTTGAGTTTGAGTTTGAATTTCCATTACATCTACAGTTTTAGGTTAGTGCCGTAGGTAGGATGGAAATTATAAACATCTACTATTTTTCAGATTTAAGTTGCCATCTTTCAAAAACTGTTAAAAACATCAAATGTATGATTTTTGTTAACTTTTTAAAAGACCTTTTAAATGGTAACATAATGTACAGGGTGCTTTATTTTAAAAAGTTTCCCTCTTTATTTTTCTTGAGTCTGTTTATTTGTTTCTCTTTTATTATGCTCAAAAGATAATAAATAAAAATTACAAAATTTTATAATGGACTTTTTCTACTCTTCTTGGTTCACTCTCGGTGATGGTTAAAAGTGGGTAGCAAAACATAAATGAAAACCATGTATACTGTGTTTATATTTCTTTTTACGAGAAAAATAAAAATACATTTATATAAAAATACTGGGCAGCAGGACCTAGGTAGACCCATTAGCATAGTATATACATATGTATTGTATTGTGTCAATAAATGTCTTAATAAATAAATAAATAAAATAAAAATACAGTAATGTCCGTTTATAATGAACCCGTTTATTATGAACTTCCGTTTATAGCGAACCAATTTATAGCATACAAACTAAAATATTAATAAACATACGTAAAATTTTTCGCAAATAACGAACCCGCTTATTACGAACTTTCGGATAAAACGAACCTAATTTTTCGTTATATTCGCAAATTTTTCGGTTATAACGAACTTAAAACCGTATTTTACCCAGTAAACAAGGAATTCCCCGGGAGATTCCCCGGAAATATTTTATGTTTCCATTTGACGACGATATTGTGCCTGTCGAATACTTGGATGATGATGCCATTGTCGCTGCTGTGTCTTTTACAGTTCCTATCGATGATGATGATAAGGAGACAAATGATAAAGATGAAGAATCTGCAAATACGGAATTGATTTCTATTCCTACTGCATCGGACGCACTTCGGCTTATTGACAGCGTTAGCCATTTTCTTCAGTTCTAGCCAAAGTGAAATTACATATGAATGATCTTTATTCTACAAAAACAAAACAAACTAAAATAAGTGATTTTTTAAACAAATATTCTTAAAAACTAGGTTCAAGTTAACTAATTTTAGTGTGATTATACACATGCATATATGTACCGTATAGGTAATAAGTATGTACATACCTCAAATAGATTTGTATAAATGCCTTAATAAAAAGAATGAGTTTCTAAATGTATTATCACTTATTCTTTATAGCGAACTTCGCTTATAGCGAAACTTTTTTGCCAGTCCCTTAAGGTTCGTTATAAGCGGACATTACTGTACCTCCTTTTGTATAAACTGGGTTTGAAATTTGCTTTTTAGTTTCAATACCCACTTATGTATTGGGACCAAATAAAGAGGATCAGCTAGAACAGTATCCTAAGGACGATTCAGAGTATGAACTTTGCACCAATGTGTATTATTTAGGTATGTAAAAACTTTAAACTTAAAAAAGCATTGTGTCTGGATTTTTCAAAGATATTTTTAAATCTTTTGGTATAACCAAAGACAATTTTAGTTTCACTATAGACTCCCAGAACCATGCTAAATTTTTGGTCATCAGTTTGGACGCTCGCTTGACTGAATTTATGAAGCGGCAAATTATACATACTGTTTTGTGTACTCGATGGATACCCGCTTCATAAATTCCACGAAGCGAGCGTGCAAGCTGATGACCAAAAATTTAGCATTGTTTTGGGTGTCTATAGTGAAACTACAATTGTCTTTGGTATGACAAAGTTTTGGAGAACATAATAAAGGAAGTTAAATTTTCTTTCTTTTATTTTTAAGGAAAAAGGGGCATATACAATGACAGCAAAGGTTTAAAAATAGCATATATAAGTGGTATAGCAGGTACAGGAAAAGACGAACCGTGGACATACAATGAAAAGATGTTTCTGATCTGTGTGATGCCGCTTTGAGAGGAAATCCTTCTTTTAGAGGAGTTGATATATTACTGACGTCACAATGGCCTACTGGTATTATAGATGATAAGAAGGTACAGTCCACTATATTTACAAGTAATAGACTTGTGAATGTATTTTTGCATGCCAAATTATGTGTATTTATATACAGGGTGAATATGTGGACAATCTCTTGGATTCATATAGAACACATAAAAATAATATGACAAGGGCTTCTAAAGCCCTTCTTTTCTGTGATATGTACTTTTAAAGAACGCCGCTGAAATTCGGTTTTTCTTGAATAACTTTTATAGTATATATGTTAGAAACAACTAAGGACTTCTTAAAATGGTGCCCTCTCAGAACATTTGCATTCATTATGGCGCCAGGGGCGAACATACCCTTACACAACAGTGCTAATTATTTTTCTACCCTGTATATAGGAGAAATAGAAGTAGTATTTTTCAAAAGCTTAAACTCTTAGCTAAAAAAAGGTACTCTCGTTTGAAATTGATAAATTGAAGCGTTTTCGAAAATAAGTTTGTATTAAATAATTTTGTAGGTCAGTTTAACATGGGCTCTCTTTAAATTTATGCATTCTCTAGCTTTAATTATCCAAGATTATGGAACCCTCTACAATGCTGCAACATTAATTTATATTGTCTTGAAAATAAAAAAAAAAATCTTCGCTAAAATGTTTTTTAGTGCCAATTAATAATGATAGGGAAGCCCAAGAGGGGATTTCGGGATTTACTACAGCGCGGTTGATTAATATACCGTAGGATAGCTTGTACCCGGGTAAGTACCTCCACCAAATATGAGCTTTGTATACAGGGCCGATCATAAAAAACAAAAATATATTCATCAGAAATTGTCAAGCGCGTTAGATTAAGATAGGGTGAGTTAATTACACGATAAACAGTGTATATTCCACTAATCTGACAATTTGAGAGTGACGTAAAGAAAACAGAGAGCTACGAAAATTTTTTCAAGTGTAGCTAATTTTAAAGCAAATAATTTAGTGATAATATAAAATATATAATATGATATGACCCGAACGATTTCCACTAGCCAAAATAATATTAGTATTTTTTTTTTTTGACATATTTAAAAGTCTATAGCCGCTTCCCCCGCCGATGAAAAGGTATACATTATATAACATTTTTTTCTTCTTATCATCTGAGCTTTGCAACCCAATAGGTTGGTATGACGCTCGAGTAAATCCCCATTTAGCATCGTATGCTCCCCTTGTTTTGGTCGAAAAGGCTTTAATTTATCAATATTAAACAGAAGTATCTTTTTTTGCTAGTATAGAGGGTGTAAAAATAATTAGCAATATTGTGTGACGCTGAGTCTGTCCCTGGCGCCCCAGTTTTTTTAATTTCATACAGGGTCTCCCAATTTTTTTCTTAAGATTTTAACACCCTGTTGCTCATAAGTTAAGGGGTATAGGACATACCTTTATTTGAACTTTTATTTTTAAAATCACCTAAAGATTTACACCCTTAAGGATCAGCATCTTATTGTGTAACACCCTGTATAAGTTGACCATTTATTTTTATTGCAATAAAGGGTTCTTGCCAACTTAGTAAAATTCCATATTTTTAATAAAAGAATGTGCAGTGTTGCAATAACTTAAAAAAGTTAAAGTTGCGTTTATAAAATTGGTATCTGGAAGTATATGTACATGCAAAATTGAACAATGGTATCAGGAATGTTGCCAGATTTGATTAAAAATGCGGTGTTGTCATATCTCAGCAAATAGCAGGGATAGAATTTTAAAAATTTGAGATCTGACTAAATTTGACTCGGTAAATTTATTACAATAAAAATAAAAGGGTCTTAGATTGTAAAAAGATTAAAAACTACTGTTTATGTTTATACTGAGAAATAAGTTTTGTCATTCTGTGATATAATGATTTTATTTTTAATTTATATTAGGTATACAGTTTCTTTTTTTTTATTATTTTAGATTAATTTAACTATAAACTTACAAAGCGATCTTCCGAGTTATCTGTGCATGAAATTAAAACCTAGATATCTTGTGAGTGGTTTAGAAGGCATCTATTATGAAAGAGCACCGTTTAGGTGTCCGGCTTTGGGTGATAATGACCCTTTGGAAACAGTGACTAGATTTATAGGTAAGTTGAAAATATGACATGAATGACTTGGCAACGTTATAATATCAATTTAGCTTCCTTATAAACTTCCAGTTTGTGGCTTTATATAAAATTACACAGAACGTTGACTGTTAATCATTCTTTGTTTTATTTTGGTTGCTTGATATTGATCTTAATATGTTTTCTGAAATTTAATATCTTGGTTTCCAAGAAAAAAACACAATATAAAATAATTTTGAGGTTTAAGAGTAGAACCTTCTAGTTAAATAAACAGCAACAATTTCTAGGTCAAAACATTAATCATCAAACATATCCACAGGGTCAAGTTTGGTTAGATATCAAAACAAACAAGTTGAAAAAACAAAAAAAATAATAATAAAAAGGAAAGAGAATTATCAGAAGTTTTGTGTGACATTAAGTATGGGCTACCCTGCGTGCGGGATGCGAATTTACAAAACCTATACCAGTTCAGTCAGGATGGTGACTGAACTCGAGTAGTATTTGTTTGCAAAAAACAGTTACAAAGTCTACCCCATTTCGGTTCAAAAATTGACCATATTGCTGTAGTGTTTGTAGGTTAAATTTAAGGTAATTTTATAAACAAACATCTATACTGTTTCAGTCATTTAAATATATCTAGTGTTTTAAGTTTTTAGAAAGCAACATAGCGGTTAAACATCTCATGACTTATGCGCTTTAGAAAAATAGTTTTAAATAAATGTTGTATAAAACCTTCAGCTTTATTGTTACACAGAAACTATAGATATACAGAGGGTTTTCTTTTGTTGCGGTAGACCAAAGTCATTTTTATTTAAATGTAACACTCTGGACATTTTTTAAAATAGAGATTTTTTTTATAAAGCATATGTCTTCTACTTTTGGTGCTGCAAAAATAAAAGTGACAGAGGTGCTGCTTGACACAAAAATCACTGATGTTGATATAAATTATTTTTCCTGTGTGACCTGATTTAAAAGTTTTTGATGTTCCACCTTTTTATCAGATCTTCATTGTTAATAAAAATAAGTAATCTGTCTTTCAGTTACATAATAATGTCACCATTACAATCATCAGATAAAAATATACAAGTGATAGATTTTGGCTGAAAAAGCTGTCATTCCAGACACAAAATAAAGGAGAAAAGTTTTTATCGTAGCTTCCTGACATCGCAAAGAACAAAATGCTTGGGCCACCTGAATTTGATGAACATGTTTATAATATATATTAAATACTCCATTTGACCCTTGTTTTATTAGGTTGGATTGTCTTACAGTAACTTCGGAATTTTTTACGGATTTAATATCTATACTGGCCAAACTGTTATAGTTTCTAGTTGATCCTTGTTTTTAAAGTGGATTTTTTTGCTTATCTGATACACATATAGTTTAAAAAATTTATAACAAACACATTTAATAAACACTTTTCTTACTATCCAGAGTGTCAGTACTGCGAGAAAAGTCTATAAAATGTTCTCATTTTTTCTAATTTGCTTCTCCCTTGTTATTTTTTACTGAAATTTAGTAAATATCTCTTTATTTTTCTCCTTAAATTGAAAATAGTGAACGATACTTCCCTCAATATTACTTAATACTTTTTTAAATATTTTTGGAAAACAAAACGGTATATGCCCGTATCAAATTAAGTTAGTTTTTGTATTTTATTTGCAAATACCAAAAATAGTTCCTGTAGTTAATAGTGAAAGGTGTAAGATAATTTCTATAGTCGACCACCACTGTTCAAAAGTTTATGTCACAATTGTGTTTCGTAATCTAAACCATAAATAGTCCAAAGAAAATAGTTCCTTATATTACTGTATCCTACTAATAAACAAAGTTGTAAGGAAAGCAATCTATTATTTACTTTCTTGTAGCACATTTTGACACCAATTTGGGTAAAAACACCTGCACACAAAATAATTGATCAGTACTTTTGACCAGATCGGCTTATTTACATGTTTTTGAATTCAAATCCGTAGCCCGATTTGCTCCATCAGGCTTGAATTTTTAGTAAACTGCAAAAAACACCACTTACATTTTTAATTTTTAGCGATTTTTGAGGTTTTTCGTAGTTTACTCAAGCAAAACAGACTCCAGATTCCAATTCAGCACATCAAAAAATATAAAAAGTCGGTCTGGTCAAAAATACTGATCACTTTTTTTGTGTAGTGTGTTTGGTAAAATTAACAAAAAGCTGACCTTTAGTAACCCATAAAGTGGTAAATAAAAATATAATATGTTTTGCATATACAATTTTGTGGAAGTCACAAAAATGTTAAGTAGTTGAACATATTTTATTTAGGTTCGTTAATAATCAGTTTTAAATCCAAACATTTTTTTATTTATTTTTAGGTTTAGCTCGTATTGGAAATCCAAAAAAGATAAATGGTTATATGCTTTAAATGTCACTCCTTTAGACAAAATGAAAATATCGGAACTTCTACAGAAAACAACAGATGAAACACCTTGTCCATTTAATTTCTATGAGTTAGAAGATAAAAGTAAGTTGAAGTTATAGAAAAATACAAGTGCAGCATAAGTGACTAATTTGTTGATTTTTTTTTGCTTGTTATTATCAATGAGAGAGCATTCAGGCGGTTTAAGCTGCTTTGTTGCTAGATTAGATTAAAATAGGGCTGGGATAACCTATGCACTGAAGCCGCTCGGCTTATTGTGCGCCCTGTCTTTTAACGTCTGGGTGATGTCAGCCAGACGGGACCTACAGCTTAACGTCGGTTCCGAACCACGGTCCTATGAGCGACAACTTATGACCTTAGCAGGATTCGAACCCCCTCACGTCCGTTGTGCGCTCAACGATTTAACGCCTTACACGCTAAGCCATCACCGGACTTGCTTTGCTGCTAAGTATCAGAAGTGTCAAAGTTATCAAAGTTGTCCTTACTTCAATATGACAATTTTAACACTTGTGATATCTAGCGGCTCAATGCGACCAATAGTCCCTGTCCCTCCCATAATAGGAACACTTTTAAAACCTTTTTAGGTGGGTTCTTTTTGACGAGTCCACCACGCATATTCATACCGCCATGTATAGAAGCGGTGCTTTAACTCAGCTTACCCAGCCTGTCAATGCCAAATATTTCGGATGTCGGACTGGGCAAATGGGTCACTTTTTGTCGGACAAGTTTACCACAATGTTTTACATGCAATTTTTAAAAATTGTGCAAAAAATCGTAAGTGTTATAGTCGCGAAACCATAAGGCCCATTGGACATGTTTTGGGTATCGGATTGGGCGGGTTTCGTAACTGTAACCCATACGATTTTTGGCGCAATGCATGTAAAACATTGTGGTAAACTTGTCCGATAAGAAAGTGACGCGTAAGCTCAGTCTGGCACCCTAAACATATGATATTGACAGGCTGGGTTAAAGCGCCGCTTCTGTATATGGCGGTATAAATAATCATGACTCGTCAAAAGAATCTCTCATTAAAAAGGTTTTAAATTGTTCTTATCATGAAATCAATTTCTTTGCTGGCCTAGGGACTACAATGTTATTGATTTATTATGTTTCAGTATTTAAAAATAAAAAACGAAGAAGTACTGGCGCTAACCAATACTTTTACGATATGAATGCATCAATGGATGACGATAGAAAGAAACAAAAAGTGAAGAAACAGAGAGTGGAATTTGATCAAAGTAAATGTTGGTTTTGTCTCGCCAGTCCAACAGTTGAGAAGCATTTAGTCATTACTGTTGGAAATAGTTGTTATTTAACGTTGGCAAAAGGTAAATAACTGTATTGTTTGATATGTAATATACAGGCTGTCCAGTAACTCTACCGACAAACTGAAACGGGTGAGTCTCCAACATAAAAAAGAAAAAAGTTTTTTATGAACATAATATGTCCTAAACGTCCTACTTTTTACACTTTTTAAACCACAGGACGTTTAAATTAAAGAAGATTTTTTTAATTATAACTTTTTTTATCAATTTAGATATTTTGGAGAAATTTGGAACAGCACTTTTCTTAAAACATATTTGGGTAAATACCTCACAGACGACACTGATGAAAATTTAATTTTTTCTTTTCTTGTATGCAATAAAATTTTATAAAATTTTATTTGATGCATAGAAGAAGTCTCCCAGTTTTCTTAAAAATGTCTTTACTGGTATAAAAGTATATATATATATATTTTTAAATTTATTTCCTTTCAAAGAGAGGAAATTTTTTTTTCTTGGGGATATGGTCAGAAGTAAATAGGTTAAGAGAAAAAAAATTATTTTGTAATTTTGTCGTTACGACGTTTCGGCCTGGGTGGGCCTTCATCAGGTACATTTTGACAAACAACTAATATCTAAAATACAAACTTTTTGTTTTTTTTTATATTTAATAAATTATGATGAGTTTACCTTAAATGAGGGGCTTCCATTTAAACAAAAAACATTCACAACCTGCGGTCGCAACATTTAACATATACCACTTCACATATATGTACAAGAACATCCATAAAATTAAAACAACTAATAACGAAAACAACCACAACGGTTTTCTTTTTATTTTGATAATTTTTTTTATATATTATGAATCCATAGGCATTTTTTAAATTTTGTTTGATATTACTGGTGCCATCTATTTTTTAAGGAAGAGATTTAACTATTTTGGTTTAATATTATTACAGGTAACTGTAATTCTTAGATTGATGGGTATTGAAAGATTTCTTTGCTCGCAAAACCAAAATACATGTAGAAATTTTTTGTGAGCAAAGAAATCTTTCAGCTTTTCAAAATGACGAAGGTTTGCGGCTCTCGGGCTCTGGGACTATAACTAGTTCTTTCTCACCTTAAAATACTTCACTTCGAAATAATAACTTGTTCGGCTTCTGTATATCGTGAAGGCATATTAAATAATACCGACTTGTATTAACAATCTTATCACTTAACACTAATAGTATATTAGAATAGCTCTATTCAGTCGGTTAGTTAAAAATATGGGCACTAAGGTGAGAAAGAACTAAACTGCTGCTCAATTCAACTGCAACTGGATTTTTTTGGTAAATTTTAAATCTTTATTACTCTTAAATAAAATGCAATAGCAAAATGCGGCTTTCACCATTTTGTAGGATAACTCTTTTGGAAAAAAATGGTCATTTCACTTTGTGTAAATTTTCTCTTGTTTTTATTCTACAGGGTGTTATAGAAAAGTCCGGTTTTTACAAAAACTTTATCAAGAGCGACATTCTACAAAAAAATAGTTTTTAATTTTTAATTAAATAGTGTTATTCAGCAGACCATTTTGAAAAAACAAGTTTGTCAGATTTTTGATATCTGCTCCATTTTTCATGTTATATTTTTTTTCAAAAAATTGATTTTTTTCATATTGTACTCCCTGTATTTAACAGTTCATCACAGCGATTAATTTTTTTAAATAATTTTAAATGTACATAAGTACCCCTTTAAAACTGTATTAGAATTTTATTTCTAAAAAATTATTAACGCGTCAGTAGCGTCGCAAATGTAACTAAATTGTATTTTGGTAAAATTTCAATTCCCAAAGTTTCTGTGAGCACCACATATTCTGTATTTAAGATTTTAATTGTTTCTCTACAATTTTCAGAAACTACGGGCATTTATCTCGGGACGGTTTTTTACTTTTTTAAAAAAGTCATCAGTGGCGTAGATATAATTTTTCTTCTGAATGCTCTTTTTTACTTGCCAGAGGATTATTGCATGGAAGTAATAATTTGTAATTCGGGTTATTTCAGGGCATTTATCGATTAGCTTAGAACAAACGTTAACTTTTTTTAAAAATCTTAGTAATTTAAAAAAAATATACAGGGTGTTTCGAAAAATTAAAGCTTCCACATTTGTATTTTTTTTTTAAATAAAACGCAGGGTGTGAATCCTCAGATGATTTAACAAAGAAAGTTCAATTAAACTTATGTTCTGACTGTCCTAACTTTTGAGATACAGGGTGTGAAACTTAAAAAAATATATACCTTTTTTTATAATAACTGTGATACCACTCTACAAATTTTAATAAAATTTGGTACATAGCCACTATACATTGGGGGCATTTTTTAAAGTAAAATATTTTTATCTTTTTTTCAGTGGCGTTCGAGCAGGATTTAAATAAAATATTTTTTAAAGAAAATCGTTGTACGCCACTGTTTTTTTGAAACAAAACTCTCTTATCCAACTTTTAAAATTCTGTTATAAGAACTTCCTGCCAACATCTTTGGTATATTCGTGAATCACTTAAGAGACTATTGTAGATCCCGCTCACTAGTTGCATAGAGGTTTAGGTCATTATTATTATTATTATTATTATTCTCTAAAAGATCCAACACGACGTATCCCATGGCTCCGACCCCATAGGGCGTCGTGCGAAAGTCCATCCATATCGAAGACCACTCCTCGCGTCCGCTCGGTCGTTGATCTTCGGCCAAATTCGTTTGCCTCAGTAGACGAAGGGAACCAAGGACAACAGATTTCTGCATCTTCATCGCCAGTTGTTCGGGTGTATTTTGATATGCTGGAATGTACCTCATTTCCCTTAATACGTTATATTTCATGCCTCCTAAAACGCCAACTATCAGGACAACCAATCGCACGATATACTCTGGATAAAACCTCCGAAGTTCGCCAAGAAGATCTTGATATTTGGCTCATTTTTCCCGTTTTTTTATATAGATGTTAGTTTCCGCAGGTGCGGAGAACTCTATCACATACATGGTGTGATTTCTCTTATTAAGAAGAACGATGTCGTGTTTATTCGCTTGCATTTGATGCGTGGTTGGGAACGCATAGTTCCAGTATATGCGACATTTGTCATTTTCCACTACTGCCTCCATGTCGCCGGGAGCAAACGGCAGTATTGCTGTTTCATCGATGCCGTAGTAATGCCTGAGGTGATAGTAAAGTACCCGAAGAGCGTCATTATGCCGATGGATGTAGCAATTGGCAGCATGCACTGAACAAGCTGACAATAAGTGCATAAGGGTTTCGGGTTGCTTAACACTATTATTAGTATTTACGTTAATAATAATATTTTTCTTTTTTGTAATATACAGCGTGTCTTCGGAAAACCTTACCAAACTTTTTAATTATTAAATTTACGAAAAAAGTGCCTCCTCATATAAAAAGTCCTACTTAATGAGAAAATACATTTGCACAAAAATATGTGTATTTTAAACGTACGTGGTACCTTAAAAAGACTTATTTCCAAATTAAAATACCAATATATTTCCCAACTACGGTAGGAAACTTTAAAGGGGGATTTGTTATGTAATTTTATGAAGAAAAGTTCCTATAAAGTTATGTCCGGTGTTGCTTCGTTTCTGCAAAATGGACAATACTAAAAAGTTTTATTTTTAGTTGCATCATAGGAAAAAAGTATAAAAACTACATAAAAAGCCAGTGGCGTACATTTTTTTTCAATAATGGTAGTGGTGCCCACCGAGACGCCACTGGACCCAATAAAGTCAATCTAATTAAAGCTTTACAAGCGGTTCATTACATCATTTAAACAGACAAAACAACTTTATTTATTAATCAAGCAAATGAAAATATAAAGGTAGCATACCAAATTCGTCGGTCAAAAAAATAACGTAATAATAAATTTGCTTAAAAGTAAATGGAAATTGTAAGAATAATTTTTGTTTCAAAAGAAGCAGTGGAGTACTATGATTTTCTTTAAAAAATATTTAATTTAAATCTGGCTCGAACGCCACTGAAAGAAAGATACAAATATTTTACTTTTAAAAATGCCCCCTAATGTGTAGTGGCTGTGTACCACATTTTATTAAAATTTGTAGAGTGGTATCACAGTTATTATAAAAAAGATATATATTTTTTAAAGTTTCACACCCTGTATCTCAAAAGTTAGGACAGTCAGAACATAAGTTTATTTGAACTTTCTTCCTAAATCATCTAAGGATTCACACTCTGCTTTTCATTAAAAAAAAATACAAATGTGAAAGCTTTAATTTTTCGAAACACCCTGTATATTTTTTCTAAATTTACTAAGATTTAAAAAAATGTTTACGTTTGTTCTAAGCTAATCGATAAATGCCCTAAAATAACCCGAATTACAAATTATTACTTCCATGCAATAATCCTCTGGCAAGTAAAAAAGAGCATTCAGAAGAAAAATTATATCTACGCCACTGATGACTTTTTTAAAAAAGTAAAAACCGTCCCGAGATAAATGTCCGCAGTTTCTAAAAATTGTGGAGGAACAATTAAAGTCTTAAATACAGAATATGTGGTGCTCACAGAAACTTTGGGAATTGAAATTTTACCAAAATACAATTTAGTTACATTTGCGACGCTACTGACGCGTTAATAATTTTTTAGAAATAAAATTTTAATACAGTTTTAAAAGGGTACTTAGGTACATTTAAAATTATCTAAAAAAATAAATCGCTGTGATGAACTGTTAAATACAGGGAGTACAATATGAAAAAAATAAATTTTTTGAAAAAAAATTATAACATGAAAAATGGAGCAGATATCAAAAATCTGACAAACTTGTTTTTTAAAAATGGTCTACTGAATAACACTATATAATTAAAAATTAAAAACTATTTTTTTGTAGAATGTCGCTCTTGACAAAGTTTTTGTAAAAACCGGACTTTTCTATTACACCCTGTAGAATAAAAACAAGAGAAAATTTACACAAAGTGAAATGACCATTTTTTTCCAAAAGAGTTATCCTACAAAACGGTGAAAACCGCATTTTGCTATTGCATTTTATTTAAGAGTAATAACGATTTGAAATTTACCAAAAATATTTCCAGTTGCAGTTGAATTGAGCAGCAGTTTAGTTATAGTCCCAGAGCCCGAGAGCCGCAAACCTTTGTCATTTTGAAAAGCTGAAAGTTGGTCAATGCATGTTCCAAACATGGGTAGGAGCGATGGTAGACTATGAAGTATGACTAATGTTCTGATGAAGGCCTCATACCGAGAGCCGAAACGTTAAAATTAAAATAGTATTTTATAAAGAAAATTTTGTTTTATCTGGCCTTTAATCCCAAGAATATTAAATAATAAAACAATATACATATAGAAGGCAAAGAAAGAAAACCACATCTAAAGTATATATGTTTATATATATATATATATATTTTTTATTTTAACACCCTGTATTTCCAAACGTAGGAAGTTTAGGATATAGGTGTAGTTTTTATCGGATTTTGTTCGAGAATCACCCTTTAACCATGTTACTGGACACCCTGACTTTTCCTGGTAAAAATTATGACTAAATGACAGTGATGCCAAGAAAATGACAGCTATTAGTGCTGTTCAGTTTATTTAAGCAGTAGGTAGTGGATCCATTGCTAAATTAGGTTTTTTATTTTTTAAATTCTTCTATTTTATATATGAAATGTTGTTTCATAAAATAGTTTTTATGTTTTAGGTGGAATGGTAGAAGAACATTTTCTAATTTGTCCCATGGAACATTATCAAAGCAGTTTGGCTTGCACGGAAGACATTCGACAAGAAATGGAACAGTTTAAAGATGCATTGCGAAAGTTCTATGACAGAAAAGGAGAAACTCCAGTGTTTTTGAAAGGAATTACAAAACTTCGCATATGCAGTTGCAAGCTGTGCCGATACCGAAAAACGCCACTAGGGAACTAAAAGATATATTCCTAGTAAGTAGAAAAACTGATAATTATGAAAATAATTATAGTTTCCTCTTGTTGTATCTATAGCCACGGTAGCTTCTAAAAGCTTGGATTTCTCTTTGGAGCCAGAAAGTATATATATAAATACACTTTGTAGGTGTTCCAAATCTGACCTCTTTTGAAATATTGTCCTTATATTTGGGGCGTGGCGTCCCCGACAACCCTTAGCTTTATTGATTTTATTCAAGGAACTGTTCACCTCATTATTTTAATTGTACATTATTTATGGTTTTATCTTATATTGACGGTTTTTAAAATTTGCTGTTTGCTTTTATGATTGTTCGTTTTCTTTTTGGAATTAAAGACAATTATTTAGGCTACCTACCTTAATTATTTAGATATGTATATATTTGTTTTCCCTAAAAGTATATTTTTTAACGCTTTGTCAATGAGAATTTTTGAATTGACAATAACGCATATTTTGAGTTTGAGATGATCCTTTACTTACAGAAAGTCTTCCTTCTCTCGCTCATCGTCAGGCTGTGGGAAATTTATCGCTTTTTTAAAGGTACTTCCATGGCCTCTGCTCTCAGGAATTGTCCAGTATAATTCCTCACTGGCGGCTCCCAGAGTAACTCTTGGTGCCGCACGTACGCATCGTTATATGGTCCAACTGGATAAGCCTCGAACTTTCCACTTCGATCGTTCGGTTCCTGCTTCCCGCGGAGGTCTTTCCCTTCCCCCAAATCTTCAAGTATTTAAGTCCTGAGTCAACAAACTTCCTCTTACCTCGCTTAAGACACCCACGGTAGATTAGTATTTAATCCCGTGGATTGTCCAAAGATAAAAAGATAAAAATATTTATATATATACCGGGTGATGCATCGCCGGGCGGGACATAGAAAATCCCATATAATTTTTAATGGGGTCAATTATTGGCTTTCCTAATTATTAGCATTAGAGCATGCAAATCTACGTCCATAGTACAAACTTTAGATTTTTCGGTTAACCCGTTTGCTAGTTAGATGCTAATATATTTTTAAAAATTGTTACATAATTATCGCGTCATATTTATGAACAACAATAAAAATACCAGTTAGTGTGACATAACGTTGTCATTTTGAAATTTAGTGCTTTATTATTATCAAAAAATCGTACAGTGAAAAGATTAAAGTTGTATTTATACAAACGAATTAAGTTAAGTTAAACCAAACTAGAGATATTCCTCCATTGACTGCTAGACGATAACCCAGACGTTCAAAAAATTGTCTTCTTACATTGGCTAACTGGTAAATTGAAATTTTATTGCATTCTGCAGAAATAGCAGAAAAGTAATTTTTATCCTTGTATATCATGCTTTTTAAATGGCCTCAGAGGAAGAAGTCATTTGGCGAAATATCAGGAGACCTGGCTGGCCAATTTATGGTGTGAGTTCCAAATAAAATTCTGCATTCAAATTTTAATTAAGAAAAAATAGTCCAATAATATGTTGTCCGAAAATCCCCGCCCAAACAAAATAGATTGACTCCATTAAAAATTACATGGGATTTGGGATTTCCTATGTCCCGCCCGGCGATGCATCACCCGGTATATATATATAAAATATTCAAAACCAGGAGGTTATTGGGGATGCAGTCATAAAAAATAATGGCCAATTTTACAGGTGAATTCTTTATTGAATTTGTCAAGCTTTCGAAAGCAGATTGCTTCCTTCCTCAGGACATCTACAAAAACAATTTTAGGTTTTACAAATTATCCCTAAAATATGTTATTTAAAGTTATCTTACCAATGCGAATTTCTTAATTAGACAGGAGATTCAAATCAGAACATGGCAGAAACATCTTAATCAAAGGTTAGACATGAGGTGTTAGTTTACTTAATTTTCAAATTAAATACTCTAATTACACGGGGAAAATCTTATGAAAAACGATTTTCTTTGTTACATGACTGGAAAAAAACCGACAAATCTAACGGTCCTTAACGTCAGAAAATCTTATTTTATAACCACTGCTTGACACCACCACGTGTCATCTGTCACCTGTACGTCACAGTGGTGCCAACCACCGGCTATTTCAAAAGTTCGATTTGAATCGATTTTACTCAAAATTTTAACTAGTCAGTCACGACTACTCCCACCTTTATATATATATTCTTACACTTTTAATACATTGATCAATGACTAAGGGTATATCGTTATACTGAATCCGATTAAACCGATCGGATAAAACTTAATCCAACAAAAAATTGCGATTCTGTTTTTCAAGTGATTTGAATCGAGTTCAGTCCGATCGGAGGTTATATTAGTACAATGTTTACGGTTTTTAAAAAGGTTTGAAAAATGACTGTTAAGTAAAACAGCTTATTAGTGAGAAACGAAATAGTGGAAAATAAAATAAGCTTAAATATTTGCTAAAATATTGTGATAGTGTTTCTTTTGTGGTTTGAGTTATTATTTTGTCTTATTTTTTGAAATTAAATAAAATTAATTAAAAAAATTCCAAAGTTTATTTTTATTTGTTTGCTTTCTTTCTCCTGTTATATACTTTTCTTTGTCAAATTTAAAAGAATTTAGAACCGGATTATCTGTATCCGATAAATTCTAGGACGAAGGGCACAGTATTGGATTCGATTTTTACAATGTACCCTTAGTGAATATCTAATATTGACACAATAATAATGTCCATGTAACGGTGTCTTTAATATAGACTTTGTTTATAGGATGAATCTGAGGCCCAAAATTTTAAACTTGAAGTATTGGAATCCCACAATAGACTAGAACAAGTCATTCCTCCAAAAACGCCATTTTTTATGGTAGAACTACCCGATGGTACGGTACTTTACACGAAGATTCAAACTTCAATGAATTTTCCATTAAGTTTTGGAAGAGAAGTTTTAGCGTCTGGTCCTATTTTGGATATGCCGGATCGAGTTGAATATAAGGATTGTCTATTAGAACAAAGTAAAGAGGAGGAAGTTGTGGAAAGAATTCGTACAGATTTTGAACCGTTTGATTTTACCATGTAATATGTTAGTCGTCAGTAAGTAGTGATAATAATATATGATATTTATTTTTTTTTAAATCCAAGTGTCGATGTTTTTTTATAGTTTTTAAGACAATTTCGGGGGTCTGTGTTTCTCTTAAAGTAAGGAATAAGGCTTAATACTTCCACTCTCATTTTTTGCTCTACATTGGTTTTTTAAACTAGACAGGGTATCTCTAAAGGACTAGCCACAAAACCTCAACGAGCCTGCAGTGTAGCTCGGCCTTGCGTTTGGCTTGTGAAATGTAGGAGGAGGCGGGGCAATTTAATATTAAACTTACAATTTTCCAATAACATAATAAGAAGTTACAAAAATATTTTTACTAGTTTGGGTGCTACTCAAGTTAACTTCACAAAATATGGAAAGATTTTTATTTAATGTTTATTGAACTGCAGTAAAATGTTCTACGAGTTGACCTTGCAGGAACTCCTCACATTGGATTATGAATTTCCTAGGAACACTAATAGAAACAGGATCATAGACAAAAAATAAAGGTGCAAAAAGATTGGGTAAGAGAATTTAGAAAGCATATACAGAAACTTACATACTGTCGGAAAACCTAGACCAAGACAAAATGCATTTATTAAAATATCATTCTGATTTGTTAAATATATTGTTAGCAATTTTTTATTACTGGCTGCAGAGCCATATTGTTATGCTGACTCACTTAGTTTTGTAAGATACAAGTTTTTGGTTTATGCTGGGTGTCATATGGAAAAGCATCAAGACTGGGTAGTAGATTTTGATGTATTAAGCAGTATGGAATAGATGTTATTGATAATTCGGGCTTTTGATTATTGTAGTTCTTAAAGTTTGGATAAGATTAATTAAGTTATAAATATGCTATAAATCTATAATACGACGCTTTAAATGATAGCTGATCGTATAATAAATGGTGACGAAAAAGGTTAACATAGTTTTACTTGCACTTAAAGTTTGAATTAAAACAAACAGAGGTAAGTAGAAATTTTTTAAATTCAATAGACTTAGCTCAAAAATCTGTATTTAATAAGGACAAAGATTTTCCGGATCAATCTGCCTTACTTTCCCCCACCAATGTTAACCGGAGCCAGGTACATGCCCAGTGCTGTTATATGTGGCCAGACCTTTAAAGGTCAGGAAAAACCACAAATGCCTGAGGCTAAAATATTACGATCTAACCCAAAATTAAAGATAAGGGTGTTAAAAGTTTAATGTGGTTTAGTCTTTTATAAATAAATTTGTTAATAATGGGTATATTATTACAATATTTGTTTATAGGAGGTTTAGGAAGATAAAAAAATACGCTTTTAGTTTTATTGAAAACTCTGGAGGGCGCCACCTGCGGTATCTGGCACAAATTAAACACGAAATAACTTTTGGATAAAAATTCTTATTATTTAACATATTTTACCTTAGAAAGGTATACATGACCAAAGTTGACTTAAACAGCCGTTTGAGATATCCCAATTTAAAAAATTCACTTTCTGTATGGCCAGCTTTAAACTATACATAGTATTTTAGAATAAGGAGCTGATCTTTGAGATTGTGAATCCTTATGTGATTTTAAGAGGAAAAATTAAATAAACCTGTCTGCTAATGGCCTAAATTTTAGGATGCAGAATGAAAAAGAATAAAAAAATAACGTTGCTTTTATAGCTACACTCCACGGATATCCGTGCCTGTAAGTCTGACGCGAGCAGAACGAGATCAGGGTCTCTTCCCGCTTCCGCCCTTCGTCAGACAGCGACGCGAACACCTCACTTCCCACCTTGAATATTTTCCATGCTTTTAATTCCCTATGGTAGACGAGTTAGTTTCCACACCTGTATAGCCTCTTCGGGCTTAACATTTTTCGTGACTTTAATAAATTATAGTCACGGATATAAAAATCAAGTTTATCTTTGATTGTAAAATGTCGTGTATAAAGTTGTTGCTGCAGATGTAGAAGCTAACCAGAATTTACTGAAACTAATCAAAACTAACTAAAACCAGTTGCAAATTGATATTTAAAATGTTTTATACTCAATCCACAAATATCCGTGGAGTGTGGCAATGGAGACCTCGAAAAAATAAACCATTGACCCGTTTGTTTGGGACAAGACAAAGCTGCGAGACTGGGTGCCACAGCACACACTTTAATTAAATAAATAAATGAAAAGAAAAAAGAAACTTTTTAACTAACATGTTATTCTTTATTTTCTTACATTTAACAATTTTTATTACAGCAATAAAAAGAATAGAATATAGATATCCAAAAAGACAGTCATTTTAAATTGATAATAAGTTAGCGACAGAGGGGTGACTTTTAATGCAATTTTTCGACATCTAAATGTTAAGTGAAATTTTGACACATTGAGACACGAACTATTATTATTTGTTAGGTTAGAAAAGATACATAGAATTTATATTTAACAATATTTTTATATCTGCCATACGAATCCAAGAAAGCTATATAGTCTGTTTGTTTAAGAGTATTAACAATTTTGCCTTTAAAGTATGTTTTTCAAAAATAATTTATTGAAATTTAATAATATCTTGACGGCGCTGAGACGTTCAGATTATTCCAAAATGCACACTTTTTTTATAGGAAACTTCTATTTCTGTATGTTTACGCAAAAACTGACCTCCGTTGATAACACAACATGGTCATTTGAGGAAAAACGCTTGGACCCGTGGTTTTTTATTTTAGGAAGAAATATTTTTTTGCCAGTTTTACCCCCTGAACTGCAGTCGTCTAGCAGGTTTGAGACTCAACCCAAAATTTTAAATGGGAAGAGGGGTCGAATGATGCCTTAATTTAAAGGAACCTTGACCCTGATTACACATGCCAAGTTTAAAGTTTCTGCCATTTTTTCCGTTGATATGACAGCTTGTCAAAATATTGATTTTTATTTTTTTAATGTATAATATTAAATTACCTGTAAGAGTAAGCTACTTTAAACTAACGGGATATGATAAGGGTTAAACGATCTTCAAATTGAGAGAAAATTTAAGGGTGAATAACACCCTTGCCAGAGAGATTAATTAATATGTATTTTGAAGATCGTTTAACACTTAACATCATATCCTCTGAGTTTACACAAGCTTGCTCTTAAAGGGAGTATATACCGGGTGACACAGGATGTTGTTACCCCCATTTTTTTTTAGTTTTTAAGAAATACTAATGACTATTTCACTAGAGTGTTTTATACTGGCAAAATGTCATAGCAACCTCCTGTTTTTTACTGGCAAAACTCCTACCTGCTCCTACCTTGATAAAAACAACATGATGGTATTTCAGCGGCAAAACTTAGTTAGGTTAAAGTAAAAGAGGTAAAAAAACTAATGTCAGTTTGACAAGTGTCGCTGTTACTACCTCGTTAATATAATATTATGTTATAATTCATCAGTTTTAATTACAATTTGAAGTTTGGCTTGCTTTTCTCGTGAAACAGTCTTGTCGAATATCATTCGAGAAAACTTTTAGGCAAAATATTTCTCTTGTTTCATTCAAGTTTGTTGCTTTTTGGTAATTTCGTTCATGACATTTATTTGATGAAAATGTCATTCACGAAATTGCCAAGGCAACCTTTCATACAATCGAAATATTTTGCAGACAAAATTTATATATACGAATATTATACAGTAATATTATCACACAAATTGACATTTTTTGACACATAAAAATGTTCTTATTTTATATACAAGTGCCTTTTTTTTCTATCTCTGTATTCTTTATAAAATTCCCTTTTCAATGATATATCAAACAGGGTCTTTCTATGACCTATTTTACTTTCGCAGGTAGTAATATTGTTACGGACATTAAAAATTAGTGTTTTTATTTTATAGAATTGTATAAAGTTAGGACCTTTAATTTAGTCTGATAATTTATTTGGATAATTTACCTTAGATTTTCCAAGTTCTTTCATCAGTTTCGAAGGTTTCCGAAAACGCCCGAATTATCCATTGAGAACTTTTATGCCATCCTGTACTATGGAATTTTCCCGATATTTCTCCAAAATTCTAGATCATTCTTTACTCTTCCACCACACTATAAAAGGGCGACGGAAACCTCTGATTTAGTTAGTACAGATTCGACTTTTGTGCTGTAAAATTCGAGACATTGACAATTTAAGATTTTGACGGTTATTGTAACTATAGTTACGTTCCATTGTTAATAAAGGTATAAAAACGAAGGCACGTGTTTTTATACGAGGTGTTTTGGAACAATATATTCAATTTTCTTTAATAAAGTACTTAGATTTCCTAATTTAAATGTTTAATGTAATTAATGAGAGAAAAGTAAAATTTGACAAACATTTCAAAAACCCCAATTTTCTTTTATTTTTAAATTCTACACTAAAATCTCTTTCTAATGACCTATCACAACATATTGTTAATTTTTAAGATGGCGGCCATAGATCATTTATTGACGACATCCGAATAATGAAATTCTTTATTAAATGATCTATGGCCGCCATCTTGAAAATAAACAATATCTTTGGATACGTCATTGAAAAGAGGCTTTAGTGTAGAATTTAAAAATAAAATAAAATGGAGGTGTTTTCATTTAAAATGTTTGTCAAATTTTTAATTTTCTCTCATTAATTATATTATCTACAGTGTGTCCACGGATTGACTCCCAAAGAGAAAAACTTTTTATTTGGAAGTTTTTCGAAAAATTTTATTCTTCATAAAAACTCCTGCTTGTGCTCAAACCTCCCGGGGACATGTTATTTTGAAAGATTTATATACCGGGTGTTCACAATTTGGGAAAATATGAAAAAATTAAGAATAAAGCAACTTTAGGCGGGAAGATACTATAAAAAGTAATAAGTAAAAGTTGTTGGGTTTGAAAAGTTATGCATCGATGCAAAATTTTGACGTAAGGCCTAAATGTACAGGGTCGGGCAAAAAATTGTACGCTTTATGAAATAGCATTCCCTGTAATTAACTTATTTTTTGTAATAAATAAAAATTCTATTTGTGAACAAAATTGCTTTGTAGAATTTATGTAATATACGAGGAATTTTCAAGAACTGAAAAGAAATATTATAAGAAAATATTCTGGTGAATTGATATTATCACTTTTTTAAAAATGCATTAAGATGTATACAAGAAAATCAATGCCTTATATTAAATTTATTAGGAAACGAATACGGAATAAAAATTATGTTAACCTAATATAAATAAAAAAAAAAGAAAGTTATCAACAAAAAAACTATTCAAAGGTTTCTCCACCAACTTCCTCGCATAGTTGAGCTTTTTCAATGAAAGCTCTATAAGCGTTTCGTATCTCTCGCAATGAGATACCTTGAATTGCTTCTCTAATTCTGTTTTTCAAAATAGTGAGATCTGGTTCCAAATGACTAGCATACACTTTTTGGGTAAGGTAGCCCCATAGGTAAAAGTCCTTTATTGTGAGGTCGGGACTCCTTGGCGGCCAAGGTATTGGTCCGTATCGTCCAATCCAGCGCTCGGGAAAATGCCGGTTCAACCATTCCCTCACAATTGCTGTAGAATGTGCGGGATGACCATCTCGTTGAAAATATGCAGTTTGCCTATGAACAAGGTTTAAACGATCCAAGAAAAATGTGTCTAGCATTTCCAAATAATTATGTTGGTTCATGTTTCCTTCAAAAAGTACGGCCCAATTATTCCGTTGAACGTAATCGCACACCAAACGTTGACCTTCTTGGAATACTGTCTTCTGCAGTGAATTCGAAAATGGGGATTGTCCGTGGACCAGTAACGTACGTTCTGAGAACTAGCCACTCCGTTAGTTGAGAAGGTAGCTTCATCAGAAAAAATAATATTATGAAAAAGCTTCTATTTTCCAAGTATTTCTCACCAATCCATAAACAAAAATCAAGTCTTTTTGCATCATCATTTGGTTCTAATGTATGAACAAATTTTGGCTTATAAGCCCTAACCTTATTACCTTTAAAAATTACTTGCAAATAGGATTTACTAACATTCCCAATCTGTGTAGCTCGGGTCCTTAGCGATGTTTTTGGGAAACGTCTGACAGAATCCAGTGCAATAGCTGCCATAGCATTTTCTTCTTCAGTAACAGCAGATTTCTTCTTTTTAATATTTAAAACGCTTCCAGTCCTTCTAAATTTCGAAACAACGGATTTAACTGTTTTATGGTCTATGGTAAGATTTGGCCATTTCTCGTTAAATTTTCTTTTTACGTACAAGTAAGAAGTGTTTTTTCCTAAACCATAACATTGGACAATAAACACTTTTTGTTCTAATGTTAGCATTTTGTTGTTCTTCTATCGATGTCACAAACTTAATAATATGACATTGACAATAATATAATTTCATTTGCGAGGAAACCATAGCTACTCTTTCCAGTTTCTATCGTAATAATAAAGCCAATTATCGGTTTTCAACCATCCCTCTTATAATAAAAACTTAATAAATTAATTAAATCCATAAACTAATTTTGCTCACAAACAAGAATTCATTTGTGCAGAAAAAAAATTATTTACGGAAAATCCTGTTTCACAAAGCGTACAATTTTTTGCCCGACCCTGTACATTTAGGCCTTACGTCAAAATTTTGCATCGATGCATAACTTTTTAAACCCAACAACTTTTACTTATTACTTTTTATAGTATCTTCCCGCCTAAAGTTGCTTTATTCTTAATTTTTTTCATATTTTCCCAAATTGTGAACACCCTGTATATAAATCTTTCAAAATAACATGTCCCCGGGAGGTTTGAGCACAAGCAGGAGTTTTTATGAAGAATAAAATTTTTCGAAAAACTTCCAAATAAAAATGTTTTTCTCTTTGGGAGTCAATCCGTGGACACACTGTATATAAATCTTAGTACTTTTTAAAGAAAATAGTTCAGTACCTGTGATAGTAAAATAGGTCATTCTTTTATTTTTACAGCCTACTTAGCAAAAAAATGTATTCAAAACAAAAAATGATTTTCTTTAAAAAATTTCTCTATCGGCAATTTTAAAAAGAAACACCTTGTATGATATATCATTGAAAAGGGAATTTTATACAGAATTTAAATATAGAAAAAAAGTAGGTACTTGTATTTAAAATAGGAAAGTTGATGGTACTACCGGTTAAACCGGAAGTGATTTTGATACTGTAAAATTTTTATTAGTCTCTCTTGAAAACAACAAAAAATTGGGAAGGTAACAACATCCTGTGTCACCCGGTATACATTAGAAAAATAAAAATCAAAATTTTGACAAGCTGTCATATCAACGAAAATAATTTCGGAGAGTTCAAGCTTGGCAGTTGTAATCAGGGTCAAGAGACCTTCAAAATAAGGTATCACTCGACCCCTCTTTCCATTTAAAATTTTTGGGGGTGAGTCTCACCCCAGCTAGATTGTTGCAGTACAAGGGGTAAAAGTCGCAATAAAAATGTTTTCCCTAAAATCAAAAATTTACGAGTCCGAGAGTTTTTCCTTAAATGACCTGTAGTGCCCAAAATTATGAAAAGAAATCCAGGCCGGCGGCCATCTTAAAAATTAACTGTATGTTAGCTAGGTGATTAGATATTTTAGTACTAATTTAAATATAAAATAAATTAAGGGTGTTTATATTTAAAAAGTTAAAATAATCTTTTTTTTTTTGTCAAGTACACACTAAAAATTTCATATGTAAAATATTATTTTACTAATGTTTTTAAAAGGATCGATAAAAACAGTACATGCAAAATTTCTTTAAAAAATATTTTATTTTGTTTGTGTTAAGTTTAGAAGAAAACATATTTGTTGCAAAAAAGAACTCTGTGTTTTAGGATGTGTTATGTCGGAGCGACGAGGAACGAGGTTAGCAGCACGGCTCAACAAAATTACCTTTATGGTACAGTAACATAGAATTATCTATCTATCTCTTTGTTTTATGGCTCTGATACTAAGTCAACTCGTCAGTTCTCCTGTTCCGGTCATATAAGCTATTGCTTATAAGCTTTCCCGGCTTTATCCGTGGAAAATCTGGATAATCGAGCTTGAAACTCCCAGACTTTCCTAGCATATAAATACAAAACACTTCTAACAATCAACAACAACGATGAACTTCTGAACATGCATAAATTGTGACTGTCAAGTCAAGGGCTGCTACTGGTATCGCGCATAACCGTCACTTTCACCACTGACGCTTTTCCGCAAGGCATGCGCACCTCCTCGACCATACGAAGACACCATGTGTTGAACACCAAAACGTAAAAACCTTAGGCTTTAGGAATCTTAACTCACAGCGCTTAACTCCAGAAGAAAGTAGAAGAAGAAGCCCCAATTTAGCGTGAATCTTTTCTCGGTCCCCAAGGGTACAGCAACGCTCGTACGACGCCTTCAGCCGCCTACCCGGAAAGTCTATGTAAACTTCTACGTAAACGTGACTACTCGAAGACCGCGGAAAGAGTCGAACATAAGGATTCTTCGGTCGAGTCGCGCTACTAACCTCGCTCAAAACAGCTCCGACATAAAAACAGCCTTAAGCATAGACTTAATGCTTGATATTTAAATTAAATAAACATGTTTGGCCGAATCAAGAATTAAAACTTGTTAATATGTTATCTGATCTATGTATCTTTTTTTCTAAAAGGTAATTTACTGGTGATAAAGAATACTCTTTATATGGTACAAAAATCGGTGTACAAATTATTTTTCTATATATTGTATATAAAATTATTAAAAAACAATTAAAATTTCTAACAAAAATAATTATTATAGTACAGTTTTTGTGTACAAAACGAATTAATATTACTTCTAAAACCCAATAAACATAACAACTTTATAAAAAATCTACCTAATGTTTATACAACAAATAACTAGGTACAGGGATGCTTTAATTCGTTTTGTATTACTTATATACAAGGTGTAACATTGACAATAATATACGTAGTAAATATGCAGGGCTGAGTATACAGGATATCCCACAAGGTACTTATGCGATCGATTTTTCGTAAAGTAGGCTTTGGAAAATTTGTCAACATTTAAAAGACAGTGGGGGACACACAACTAAAATATTTTGACAGTTCTAGCACTTCCGGTTATACCGGAAGTTAATGTCAGCTGCCTTATTTTTAATAGAACACCCTGTATAATATTTATTTTTTAGATTCTGCCCGAAATTTTGAACATATTTTATGCATAATGTTTTACATATAAGTCCCACCGTTTTTGACTTAGCCATTACTTAACGATCAATTTTTTCTAAATTAAAGACTTTAAAAGGAATTGAAGATAGATTCCTTGTAGAGAAAGACCTTCTTTAGTAGACTGTATTGATATTTAAACAATTAACAAATACACGGGGGACTTAGGTATAGGACATTATACATAAAATGTGTCAAAAATTTTAGGCAGAAAGTGAACGCGTTCGCCAGGTCCGACATTCGAAACATGTAACTGACAGACTGGGTTAAAGCGCCGCTTCCATATATGGTGGTATGAATATTCGTGGTAGGCTCGTCAAAAGAAACCCCCATAAAAAGGGTTTAAAAGGGTTCTTTTCATGACCTGCCCAAGAAGAGGGGTCAGAAAACGTACATTTTTCGACCAAGGATGTGCGGCCCAAGGAATGTTTATGATCGAATTTATCTAATTATTATTAAGTTAAATATCTAATACCCTAATGATAAATAAAAGGCCTCAACAATAGGTCTAATATTATAGCATCAAATCTACCTAGTCTCAACAATATTTCGTTTGCAACCAACGCGTAAAATACTTCTGGTTAGTTCTGAGGAGTTAAATCTTTATGTGAATTTACATCCAATAAGATATAAAAATCCTCAAAGTTGTTTTTTTGTAATTGATTTACTGATTAAGAATTATCCCTCATATTCTTGAATATCTCCTGCCAAGGTTAGTTTATATTTATAAGGTTGCGACACATCCTTAACTTTTAGGCGGTTCGAGGTCGGGGACGCAAGGAAGAGCACTCCACGGAGAAAAGTTGGCAAGACTGGGTAAAATCAAAGCTTATGATCAATCCACTGGCGTCTAGAATTTGCGCATTTCATTTTGCATTGTTTTGGAAGTGATATTTGTTGAAAGATGTAATTCCAAACGTTTTTTATTTAAAGTAAAATAATGTACAACTTAATAATAATTAAAAACTGTTGTGTAAACGGTTGTTCTAATTATACAATAAACTGTATATCTCCGGCACTGAACAACAGGACCGAAAAATGGGAGATGTGACGTCATAACACGTCAAAGCAATATGGCCAAATGGCGCGACCCTATATAGACCGACTTTGATCTCCTGCATCCTTTTGGTCGGAAATACATACGCCTACTGGCCCAGGCACTATAATAAAAATAAAAAGATTACTTTACACATGTAGTTGTGTTACACCTTGTATACCAGTAGTGACTAGATAACATTATATAAAATCTTGTCATTAATGCCATATACATACTTTTCTTATAAATTGTCTTTTATTTTTGGCACACCCATAGTTTAGGGAAGCACTTCTTTAAGTATTATCTGTTTATTATTAATATTATTAATAATATTAACCTTTGACCTTTATTCAAAGGTTTTTAAATAATTTCTCTAGTATTATATTTTTTTGTAAGTCGTATTTTTTACATTGAAGGCACCAGCCAGTTTTTATACACAGTGTCTTCATGTGAAAAGGACATATTTTTTTAAGGCTGCCACTTTCCTAAGAATGTATGAAAATAAATTTAAATTATTGGTAAATTTAATATTTTTAATAAAAATAATATTATTTTGGTAATATAGTATATTTATAATTGATCATTTCATTCTAAGAATACTTTATCAGCTGATCCAGTGGAGTCTAGAATTTGTGCTTTTTTGTTTGTGTTGTTTTTAAGTTATACAAAATGTCCCCGAATGGATTTTACAAAAGGACAATTGCACCAAAAATTTCATAAAAAAGTTATTCCCGATAAAAATTTTTGCTTGCAAAATAATTATAATTTACGAAGAGAAAATGTTGATTTTTGTATACGGGGTTCGCAAAAACTTGAATAACATGATTTTTCCTCAAGAGTAAAACCTTATTTTTGGTTTTAAAGCAACATGTCATTAAGACTATTTAGAATTAAGTTTTTTAATCGTTAAAAACAGAAATTCAAAATTTTAATAAATTCCATATTTTCGCAAATAAATAGGTCTTGGTTACATTTGTTTACAGCTGAAAAATTGTGTTGTGTATGAATTTGGGGGAAACAGGTGTTTAAAAAGCAAATTATGAGAGTTTTTAGGCTATTTTATTATAAAAATTTAAAATAATTAACTTTTGATACAACAATAATTATTTACATGAAATGTTTTGATGTTGTAAAATTGTTTTGTTTTTTTGATAAATTATGATTTGTTAAAATTGATTGTAAAATAAATAAATGAAAAATTAAGTCATTTAAAATACTATTTAAAATAATATTTTAAGTGATATTTTGCTTAATAATGAAAAATAAAGGTAGTTTACTCTCATTGAAAAAAATCCTGTTTTTTAATTTTTTGCATTCCTTGTATACAAAATCAACATTTTCTCTTCGTAAATATTTTTTTACAAGCAAAAATTTTTATCCAGGTATTACTTTCTTATGAAAAATACAATATTTTATTCATTTGTTCTCTTGTAAACCCCACCTGTGGACAGTCTGTAGATGTGTGACGAAAGAAATTACACAATTCTTAAGTGGATTTATAAAGTGCGTGTTAATCTAACATTTCATTAAGAAATACAAAAAAAAGATTTAACTAACCAGAAGTAACCATGACCCCCATCTATACTCTGTCTTTGGTTTTCGGTGTTTCGTTACTTGGGGCGCATTAAGAATCGACGCCCGGTAATTGCCCGACATGCGCACATAAAGACATGCGCAATAAGCAAGACCTTATCGAAACTAAACATATGGAACAAATTCGTTTGCCAGGATCAAGGTTGGGGGAAAGTTTACCCCAATTTTGTTGAATCTGAATGCGCCCTTGGTATTACTCGAATATTTTCTACCGAAGACGGTATATAGGTAGGGGTCATGGTTAGTTCTGGTTAGTTAAATCTTTTTTTATTCCTTAATTTACCTTAAAATAAATGACTTTAAAAAATGGCGCCAATGTGGCGGCTATGTCATGAGCCCCCTAATATAAATAAACTAACTCTGTTTTGAGCAATTTGTGACATCTGTAATTTTAAGCGATAGTTTATAATGATTTGCTTTTTCATATGAAGATCTTTTTTCTGTTTATATTGTTTCAATCTTTTCATTTTGGCCTTCTTAATATTTATGAAAATATAACTTTACATATGAATACAATATTTTCATAAATATATCATGTCTCTTACATTATCTTTTTACACATAAATTTAAAGGTAGAATATATCCAGCCTATACTTTTACTATGTTACACATTTATTTGGAAAGCTTCCCTAGATAGTTTGGACATTCCTCTGGATTTATGACCTTTTTCGTATTCGGATTCTGTGAAGTCTCTCATGCTTACATCGGAAAATCTAAAATAATAAAAGTACATGGAATAATTAGATTAAAATAAATTTAGGAACAGAGTGGCGCCTTTACGTTGACTTTGTAGGGTAAAGCGAAAACAAGGCTAGTCGCAAACACAGCTACTTGTAATCGCCACCTGTGGCCGCCACACGCTGCTAGCAAAATTTTTCATGCAGTTTAAGGGGTAAGGTGGGATTCAAAATTCAAAAAATCGATTTCTTTGTTTTTTTGTCTTAATAAGTAGAAAAATATGTTTAAAATATTCCCCTTTAATTTTAAACCGATCCAAGTAAAATTCTAAGAAATAGACCCTTTAGAAGTTCCGCCCATGAACCAAGTCAGTGCAGCATTTAAAAATTAAATCGCGTTTTTCTCAAAACTACATTTTTGAAATCGGTTATCACGATTCCTCGAAAACTAGATGAACCGACCTTTTTTAAATTTTGCACCATTTTTTCAAAATAACATTATCTTGTGCTTGAACGAAGGATTTTTTGGTCTCGATTATAAGTCATTTTTCAAGGCCATAAAAGGTGCAAATTTTACTCAAAAAAGAGGTTTCTTTTGTTCTCAACGCCGCCAAAATGCATTTTTTTTGTTTATTTCCTTCGTTCAAGCACGAGCTTTAGGTATTTACTAACAGAAAATCTTTAGTTTTTTACATTTAATGTCAAAGTTTTCAGAATATCCTAGAAAAACATAAAAATTTTGAATTTTAAAACCTAAATAGTAGTAAGTTTTTATTTTTATTCCATTTGTCTTGACAACGGTGGCAGATTTGCCACCGAAACGTCGATTTTTAATTATCTTTTTACTTGTTTAATTTTTTTTTTGGTTTTTTAGTACTTTTAATTTTATTTTGGCGTGTACCCAATCCAATAAATGAATCCGCCAAACTACAGAACATATCTTCAATTCAGAAAATCTTTGTCACGATTTTTCGAAAACTAGATGAACCGACCTTATTTAAATTTTGCAGACTTCTTCAAAATAACATAATCTCGTGCTTAAACGAAGGATTTTTTGGTCTCGATTATAAGTAATTTTTCAAGGCCATAAAGGGTGCAAATTTTACTCAAAAAAGCGGTTTCTTTTGTTCTCAACGCCGCTAAAATACATTTTTTTAAATTTTTTCCTTCGTTCAAGCACGAGCTTTAGGTATTTACTAACAGAAAATCTTTGGTTTACGAAACTTTTATATGGTAAATTGTTGAAATAAAATATTTTAGGGGTTAAACATCTAATAACCCAACACCTACGGTACTCCGGTAGTTAGGCATAAGCCTTCGTGAGATGTCAAAAAGATAAAAAAATATAAGAAAAATCGTAAAAATACACCTGTTTTAAGTCTTTGAAACCCACCTAACCCCTTAAATAAGAACGACGTAGACTTGGCATTTGTGGCTCATGCAAGCTTCAAGCTGCATCGGTCACTTTTGTTTCGGCGTAAACGCAACTCCTTTTTCTTTAGAGATAGAGAACAAATGTAAATAGAACAATTTTAGCGATTTTCACATAGAATTCAGTGGCGTACCTATATTTTTTCCATCGAATTTTATTTTAAAGTTATAACACAAAGTTGGTTTTTTAAAGGAACACCCTGTATAGTTTATTATCAAGTAAAAGATGTCCCTAAAACCTGTATGAGAGATACTACATTTGATATATCTATTTTTTCAATGATATCAGATATATTATATTTTAAAAATTTAATTTGTTTATCTCTAATAATTTTGTAAATATTACTATCTAAAACTAAAGAATAGTAGATATTTTTATTACCCGTCTAACGCACTAAAATTTGGAAGCTTATATTTCCGAAACAATTATTAATGAACGTCATTTTAAATGTGGTTCTTTTTTAAAGGTTTTTAATGTGTCTTTTTAATAGTAATACAATATACAGAGTTTTTTTATTTAAAATTATGCTATTTTATTCTCGAACTCCTGACGATTACTATTTTTTTCGAAACTATGTAAAATTAAATATAATAAATGTGGTATTTTTTACGGCTTTTAAGGAAACCTTTTTATTGGTGAAAAAATATACAGGATGTTCCATAAAAAAAACAACTTTGTGTTAAAACTTTTTAAAATAAAAGTCAATGGAGAAAATAAAGGTACGCCACTGAATTGTACGTGAAAATCGCTAAACCTTTTCCATGTTTATTTTTATTCTATTCCTAATATCAAGCGAGAAAAGTGCCTGGCCAAATTGACAAAATTTAAAAAACACTCTGTATTTTTAAAACGAATCGAGTTAGCCGTAAATCATGGCTTTTACCACTGAATTTGTTTTAAAAATCGAAATCGAGATTGTGCAATCCGATTTGTTCTATCTGTTAGTTTTCGCTATACCCTGCAAGGTCAACGAAAAGGCGCCACCCTGTACATAGGGTGAAACAATTTTTTTCAAATTGTTTTTGTACAGTCCTCAAAATATGCCAAAAACGCTTGTTAAAGTCTAAACCCCTTAACTTCTCCATTGGCTTTGAAATTTGCCTAATATTTTAATGTTATTAATATTTTTTGAGGAAATTAAAAAATCTAAAAAGGCATATCTTATATGATGCTTAATATTTTATTGTCTCAAGGTTTCAATGATGTAAAGTGCCCCTAAATAAACTTTACGTCACAGTATTGTCCTAAGAATTATATTGTAGTATTAAATATATCTACCTACTGGTAGTACCTTGTGGGCGGGTGTATCCGTTCGTTGAAACTTGGTGCGTGCGATATGCTAAAAGTAGTCTCATCGTTGTGACTTGAGTATCCGCTAGAAGACCTTACATGTCTGGGGCCCTTACTTCCTCCCTTTCCCTTACCCTTGCGGGTGTTGTAGGGCTTGCGACCTACGCTACCTGATGGGGGTGACTCAGATGATGTTGAAGATCCTTCTGCACCTCCTATAGTAAAAACAAAGATTTCAGTATTCATATAGAGCCATACAATGGAGATTCAAGGAGGAACACGAAGTCAACTCACTGTGTGAGATGCCTTTGGATAAAATGGTACCAAGCTACTGGTTAAACAAAGGTTTTCAAACAATTATACCGGACAGAAAGAAGTGGCAGGCCTTTCCATTAAAGCCGACATAATCTGGTATACAGACGACTCCAAAACAGACCAATGAGTTGGAGCAGGTATATATGGGGACGACAGACCAAGGCTAAAAATAAACTTGGGTCTCGGACAACACCCCACTGTGTTCCAGGCCGAAATTGTAACCATAGAACAATGTGCTAGGAAAATCATCAGAAGGAGTTATGTGGATAAATTCATAGTAATTTATTCAAACAGCCAGGCAGCCATCAGGGCAATTAGTTCATGCAAAATCAGCTCTAAGCTGGTGCAGGAGTGCGTAGTTATCCTGAATGAGGTGAGTGCGTCCAACAAGCTAACTATTGCCTGGGTCCCAGCACACGAAGGCCGCCAAGGCAATGAGAAAGCTGATAAATTGGCAAAGGAGGGGCTGGCAGGGCAATGGTATGTCCCGAGCCCTACCCTGGCATTTCGTCATGACAAGAAAGTTCATCTATTAGATCATGGATCATGAGAGATTCCCAAGACTGGTAAATAAGAACACCAGGACAGCGTCAAGCGAAAATATTCAATAAGGCTTGCTCGCCAGAATTTACAAAAGACCTTCTGAATTACAACCGGAAGGCGGTAAGAATAATAGTGGGACAACTAACAGGTCATTGCAGACTAAATAAACACCTGGAAACCATTGGCCTGGCAGAAGAACACCTATGCAGGTTCTGCCAGGAGACAGAAGAAACCGCAGAACACGTATGGTGCTACTGTGAAGCCCTTTGTCGTCTGCAGTTTGCAAGGCTGGGTAAAGAAAAACATAAAGCGGCCAGATTTACCACGAAGCCAGTTTCAAGCTTGTAAAATCTGATTAAAAAGACCTGCTTGGATAGCGTGCTCTAACCTATGGACGGAGGACACACAATAAACCTTAGCAGGTTGCAGTGATAGAGGATATACCGGGTGTTGCTCCGTCGAGCGGGACATAGGGAATCCCATGTAAATTTTGAAGTGGTCCAATATTGGCTCCCCTAATTATTTTAGAAGAAAATATAATTAGGATTTTTCAAAGAGCACGAAAAGTTGTACCCAGTGTACAAATTTCAGCTCTTCTCAGTCCGCCAGCTAAGAGATAAATGCTAAAATAAGTTACGAATCTTACTTACCCGCCTTGTATTATTAGAAGTTTATAATAAAATACTAGAAAAATTATTTTACCTCTTACTCTCAACTTGTCAGATCAATGTCATATCATTCTTAAATAATGAACTACTTAAATCAAGATAAAATCACTATTATAAAATGGTTTTACCAGGGATTTAATATTTATCGAAGAGTAGCGGACATGTTTGCAGCCTATTTTCCCAATAGGCCAATACTAAGTAAATCGACAATAGAACGGACGATAAAAAATTTGAAGTAATCAATAATTGCAAATGTGAAGAAAATCGACGTGATCTTTCGCCAAACGATTTTTTCTATGGGGACATTTAAAAACTAAGCTACCAATAAAAAATATGAAAATTTAGTCCAGCCAAGGAATGCTATTTCCGCTGAATGTGCGAATATCAATGTACCAACTAGCCAACGTAAGAAATGAGTTTTATAATCGTTTGGGTTATTGTCTGGCAGTTAATGGAGGAATATTTGAGCATTTGATTAAATCCTGATATTTTCGTCATAAATTGATTTCTAAATGTAGAAAAATGTGTTTTATTGTCTTGCGTAACTGTGAGTGCATGTGTTGGAATTAGCTGTAAACTAAAATGAAATTCGAGGATTCTTTTTGAAATTCCCGTATAAAATTGTTCAGTTTTGGAAATGACATTATAAATTAATGATCTAAATTATCACTGATAAATCGATATGGTGTTTTTATTGTTGATATCTAGAATACAGGGTGCATAATGAGATACTACGTTGCAGAAGGATTAAGCTGTTTACTCTTTACTGGTTGGTTGAAAAATGCTCAAATTTTCATTTTGGGTGGAACTTACTGTGCTCTTCAATAAATCCTAATAGCATTTTTTTCTAAAATAATTAGGGGAGCCAATATTTGACTACTTCAAAATTTACATGGGATTCCCTATGTCCCGCTCGACGGAGCAACACCCGGTATAATCCACCACTAGGCTAATCTAATCTAATCTAAGGGTTAGTTGGTAATTAATGGTTTATACAGGCTGTTTTAGAAGAAGAGGCTTATCCTTAAGAGTGAGAATTCTTAAGTAATTTTAGGATTGACCTATGTCCTAATCTAAATGTCTTACTATTTGAAATCAAGGGTGAAGAATTTTACAAAATCATTGGGACATCTTCTTAAAATCACCCAGGGATTTTTACCCTTAAGGTTTAGCCTCTTGTTTTGAAACACACTGTATAATTTGATCAATAGAAATATTTAAAGCACAAGCAACCCCATGATATTAATATCCACTTACACAAGTGGTCTCTAGTTTACTTACCTCTCATTCGATGGCCAAAAGACATGAGCTCTTGACTGGCGGCCCGGCCATCACCCTCGGAGTCCGAGCCCAGGGTGTCGTACTCTGAAATAGGCAGGTGCAGAGTTAGTATCTTCTTCACCTCCGAGTCCGTGCTGCCCAGGTTATCAGACTCTGAAATTCGGAGACCGTAGGTATGCCAATTTTAAAGATGACAGTGTTTTTTGGGATTGTTTAAAATCAATAACACAGCTCCACAAAAAAAAAAAAATTACCTGACGAGTGCAGGGACCAGACCCACTTTTCTTTATGTAATCGAGTGCGCTAAAGTCCAAATTGCTCCATCAGATCTTGTTCTTTTTCTAACCTCAAAAAATAGGCCAAATTCGGTAATATCAATTATAAATCCAAACCAAGTACCGTAATGATGCATCATATAAACTTCACATGCTCGAGACATAAAAATCGAATGAGCTCAAACCCTTTAACCCTAAAATGCAAAACCTCATAACCTCATAATTCCATAAATTAGTGAAAATAAGAGACATGCACGGAAAAGCAAAAAATGTGTTTGTACAGCTGTGTCTTGTAGGCCTTCAATCACGTAATCATAAATAAGTATAATGTAAACTGCATAACCTTACCTAATCTCATAACCTCAACAACTTCATGAATCTATACCTTACCATATGTGCATAGGTGACAGGTCACAAGGTAGGCCAATTTAAAGGGTAAAATCACCAGGGTCTCTGCCGGATCACGGATTACTCCGTTGCCCACTGTCAACCACGTGGAGGTGCCCTGGCTTGCCAACACACGAAACAAAATATGTTTCTGTTCTCGGATGAACTCTTTCAATTCCAATAGCAATTTTGATTGCTCTTCCCCGCTATGCCAACATTTCAGTCGTTTCATGCCAAAATCATACAGGATTCACTCTTACATTGAAAAGTTTTAAAAACCTTTTTTTTGCAAGCTTTACATCAAAAAGGGAAGCGTTGCTATAAATTCTAAGCGAGGGTGAAGCTAACAGTGGTTATAAAATTTAATTGATAGCAAAACTGACTCCTCAAGATGATGGGATGAGTTATTTTACCCTTTAAATTGGTCTACCTCGTGACCTGTCACCTATGCACGTATGGTGAGGTATAGATTCGTAAAGTTTTTGAGGTTATGAGATTAGGTAAGGTTATGCAGTTTACATTATACTTATCTACGGTTACGTGATTAAAGGCCTACAAGACACAGCTGTACGAAATACAGTGATTTTTTTACTTTTCCGTGCATGTGTCACGAATTTATGAAATTTTGAGGTTATAAGGTTTTGCGTTTTGGTTATAGGGTTTAAGCTCATTCGATTTTTATGTCTCGAGCATGTGAAGTTTAGAGTATGCATCTTTACAGTACTTGGTTTGGATTTATACTTGATATTACATAATTTGGCCTATTTTTTAAGGTTAGAAAATATCTAATGGAGCAATTTGACCTTCAGATTCGGTTTTAGCGCACTCGATTACATAAAGAAAAGTGGGTCTGGTCCCTGCACTCGTCAGGTCATTTTTTTGTGGAGCTGTGTAATTTTTATGAGTCCCAATGTTGAATTATCATATTTTTTTTTAATAGAGTATGATAACTTTTAGGTTATATAAAGTACCTGTTGTCAAGTTTTAAATTTATGCCTCCTAAGTTTTTACAAAATAAATAAAAATCAGCACACATATTTTTATGTGTGTAAATTATGTTTTTGTTTTTAATATTGCACCCTGTATATTATGTCATAATTAAAAATATATTTTTTTCGTGACGTGAAAAAAATTTGACATTGTATCTCTGTTAACAGGTACTAAAATGTGACTTTTTATAAAATTACGTTTTGCCCGTACATATACACGTAATTAAAGGTAAATATTTAATTTTAGAATAATTTATTATACAGAATATTCCAAATAACTACTGAACGATTGCTTTTAGTATTAACTTTTTAATTTCAATCGTCAAATTACAAAATTACATTGGCAGATACTAAATAATTTCCTTATACCAGTCGACCAGTTTGAAACTTCAAATTGTACATGATTAATTTTCCAACTGTAATATTAGTTTTTTTTTAATAATAAGATGTTGTTTTTCTCATTACAGAAAAAAATAGTGTATAACACACGGGAAAAATTTTAGATTTTAGCTCTTGATTTTTGTCTCCCTTCGCTTCGCGTCGGGAGTTAACAAAACGTCGAGCTAAAATCTAGAACTTTTTCCTTGTAACGTATGTCCTAAAAGTTTTGGCACACAATATTTATCGGTTTTATTTTAATAAAGAAATTTAAACACTAACTAGTTATCATAAATTACAACTCAATACTTAACTAAACTATACTATCGAATTATGTGGAGTGGCCCATTCTACTCTACCAGACGCAAATTTCTTCGAATGTCTCTCAAAAGGTCCTGGACGGAAATTCGCCGTCTTAATTGTTCCTCATCTTGTGCTTCCCAGCCTCCATGATAAACCTGTCTAGACAGTACAGCCCAAAAATCCTCTATTGGGCGAGCCTGCGGAAGTTTGGAGGATTATCGTTTTTGGGAACAAAAGGTATGTGGTGTTGTCGAAGCCAGTTTTGGGTATCTCTTGAGTAATGGCATGATGCTAGGTCTGGCCAAAACATGATATCGTCATTAGCATGATGTTCGCGGACAAACTGAAGCAATTTGGAAAGGCAGTTATCAATATAGCTCTGACTATTCAAAGCTTCACCCCTCACTCTTGCCACAAAAGGTCGGGATACATCCCTGTTAGAAATTGCGCACCAGACAAGGATTTTATCTGCAAATTTCGCTTTATGTTTGTATCTAACATTGTCAGGGCATTCCTCTACGTTGTCCGTATAAAATCCATCGTTTCCCTTCATTTCAGAATTACTCAAAGTGAAATACTTTTCGTCATCTAAAATAATGATTTTTTCATTGGCAAAATGTACCCGCCTCAGTTGACGACAACATCTTGGTATACCAAGAAGCTGCGCTTAGAAGATCTGTATTGCCTAGCCAGTCTCATCGTTGACATTCCAATCTGGTTTTTGCTCTTCTCACCAATCTCTCTGACCTCTGTGCGGTAAATGCACGTGGTCTTCCACTTTTGGGAGATTCAGACATGGTATTCCCTGCTCGCACTCCGCTATTGTTCTATAAATGGTTCTGCGTGAAATATTTTCATTCTGGAATATTCGACAGATTTTAGCTTTGGGTATCCGCCCAACTAACTTGTAGATACTTTTTCTTATTTATAATTTATACGACATCTTAAAGCGAAAACTTCAAAATAAATAAATCTCAACTGACAGTAAATAAAGTAAATAAACTTTTGTTTTCAAAGGCAACTTGATATTATTTTGTTTTTGTTAAAATCTTAGTTACAATTAAAGACAATGACTTTTGTGCCAAAACTTTTAGGACATACGTTATTATTAATACCTATTCAAAAAGCTTTAAAAAAGTACTACATTTGATATCTCCGCTTAAGTAAGATTGTATTGAATAATTTTGTATGTCAGTTTAACCAGTGTTGGATCGAATACTGAAAACTAGTATTCGAATACGAATACAAATAGCGGAAAAGGAAAGTATTCGAATACCGAATATTTGAATACCTGGAAGAAGAAATGTATTCGAATCGAAAAAATTCTTTTCGTCCCTAATATCTGTAATAATAAAAAATTATTTATTTATACTAATTATGTAGTATAAAAGTTATTTAAAAGAAAACGATTTTCTAGGGCGTCCTTTAAGGGCACATATGTACGAGCCCCGTCTCAGTGAAGTTGGCCCTGTATAATCCCGACTTACTGAACAGCCGTCTTCCTATGGAAAGAAGCATTAATATAAGGTTATTTAGTTTACCTAATATCATTGGTACTGTGGCAATAGTTTAAAAGTTATAATTAAAATAGTTTTTTTTAAATTCTAATTTTAAAGGTCAATGTCTCCCTAACGAATCCTGATAGAACTTTTTTATATGAAGTATTACTCATCTTTTTCTTTTAAAATATTAAATTTTAATAATTTTTTTATTAGCAATTATAAAATCCCCCCTGCCCGGCCACCCCATGAAGCAACTTTGTTTACAAACGTTAAAATCAATGGTTATATTAAATATTATGAAAAATAATAAATGACAGTTATTAAAAGTGGGGCGTCCTTTAAGGGCACATATGTACGAGCCCCGTCTCGGTGAAGTTGGCCCAACCCAAGGAAATAAACTTTTTAGTAAGGAGCGCTCGATCCCATTTAAGCCTATGTCCGCTAAATTTTGTGACGTAATCGTTTCCCTAATACTTTGTTAGCAATCGCACTGGAAGCATTTTTCGCGGTTTTAGTGTTATTTTTTGCTTTTTATTCATTGGACTTAAATATGTATGTTTAGTTTTTACTGTTTATAGTAAAATTGAGTAGTTATTAGTACCGCAGTTACAGATAATTTTAGAACCTGTAAACAGTTTAAATCGTTATTAAGGGTATGATACAATTTTTTAAAATGTTTTTTAAGTGATTATATTTTATTTAATGCAAGTAATGGTTTATTTTGTCAGATAAAAAAATATTATGGCAAAAAGGCGGTATTTTTTTATCATTTTAAAATATTTTTTAATGAAGGTAAAATATACAGGGCATTACTTTAACAATGTCGTACATTCTATACCTTAACACGTTCGCGGCCGCAGATAGGTAACGCTTGCCATGGGATAATAAAAGTATGATTACCGATTTAAAAACTACAGAATTAACCCCAATGTTATTTTTATTTATTTTGTACTGTAAAAAAATAGCCAAGTTACTCGCTGGCTTTTTCGACTTTCGAATATATTTCTGCGTTTGCTAAAGTCATTTAAAATATTATGTTTTAATAAATTTTTCTTTATGTAAAAACTTAAAAGATAAAAGTGTTTACCTTGGCTCTCTGAATGCGGATCTCTCAGTCTCCCACCTTTTCTTCTTACTTTCGTGTATTCAGGTTCTTTATTCTAAAACAATAAGTTTACGTCATTGCCTGAAACTATTTACAAATACAAGCATTATACAGGGTGTGGGGAAATTTGAGGTCATAAATGACAGGGGTGATAGAGTGAGTCAAAATAATGTTAGTAAAAGAACAGTTCTCTCGCGCTTCATTACGGAAATATTGACCTTCAAAGTTTCAATCATATCTTTTGAACTGTTGCCATAGTACCAATGATATTTGAATGACTAACTAACCCTATACTAGTACTTCTTTCCCTAGGTAAACGGCTGTTCGGTAAGTCGAAAATATACAGAAGGTGACGCTTTTTTTTATTTAATGCATGCATTTTTAACACAGGTAACAAATTCCACATTTTTCTTTGACTGTTTAATTCCTGTATCATTTTTGTTTAAAGAATGTATACCTTATTTGAATCGATACATTGAATCGATATCTTAAATCTCTTTCATAAAATCGCATTTTAAGACATTTTGCATGAAATAATAAATTAATTTTTTTTAAAAATTATTAAAATATGGTAAAATTATAAAAACCAGTCTTTATCTGTGTTTTAAAGTTTAAGAAGCTTACAATCACCAATTTTAATAATTTTACCACATTTTAATGATTCTCTAAAAAAATGATTTTTTTATTACATGTAAAATGATGAAAAGTATAAATTTACAATACGACTTTATTAAAAATGGTCCCAGATATGAATTTAAATAAGAAATATCTTTTTGTAGAAAAAGGTGAAGGAATCAAGCGGTCAAAGCAAAATGTCAAATTTGTTACCTGTGTCATAAATGCATACATAAAATGAGAAAAATATCTCTTACCCTGTATAATCCCGTCTTACTGAACGGCCGTCTTCCTATGGAACGAAGCATTAGTATAAGGTTATTTAGTTTACCTAATATCATTGGTACTGTGGCAATAGTTTTTTATCTCTGGACAAACCACGAAGGCTAAAAGCCTAAATACTAACGTACCGTGGGTGTCTTACGCGAGGTAAGAGGGAGTTTGTTGACACGGGACTTAAATACTTGAAGATTTGGGGGAAGAAAAGACCTCCGCGGGCAGCAACCTAGAAACTCTAGGGATAAAAGAACTAACAAAGTGGGAAGTTCGGGGCCTGTCCAGTTGGACCGTATAGGGATGCATACGCGCGGAACCACGAGTTTCTCTGTTGGGAACCGTAAGTGGAGGAACTATACTGGACAATTCTTCCGAGCAGAAGCCATGGAAGTACCTATAAAAAGCGATAAATCCCCACAGCCCGACGATGTGCAAGAGAGGGAAGCCTTTCTGTAAGTGAAGGATCATTAATGAGACGAATAGCTCTTCTTTGAATAGAATCAAGAATGCTTAGGGTTGTGGGGGACGCCATCGCCATGCCCCAGATATGAGAACAATATTCCAAGGGAGGTCGGATTTTGGACACATATAAAGTGTATAAATTAGAAGGGGAAAAATACTTTTTGGCTCGAAAGAGAAATCCAAGCTTTTTGAAGCTGACGTGGCTTTAGATACAATGTGTTTATGCCAGTTAAGATTACTCAAATGTGACGCCCACAAGATTAAAGGTGTCTTTGCTCTGTAAATCTTGGCCGCTCATAAGTAGAGGATGAGTATTTGATGACTCTTTTCGCGACAAGGAACATGATTGTGTTTTGGATGCATTAAAATGGACGAGATTTTTAGCGCCCCAATCCAATATTAAATTAAGATCCTGCGAACGAGATATCTGCATCGCTCTGCGTTTGTTTTCCAAGTCAGGTTTAGTAATGGGTTTAGGAACCTGAAAACTAGAGTGAAGGGTACTATCCTCGGCGAAACTATGAATGGAATTAGTTGTGGACGAGAGAAGGTCGTGAAGAAGAAACAATGTTGGTGCCAGAACTGAGCCCTGAGGGACTCCAGCATTTACTTGGTGAAAGCTTGAAGAATGGCCGTCCACAATAACTGATATACGACGATCAGATAGATAACTAGAGAGCCAAGTACAGAGTTTAGTTGAAAGACCATAGGAGGGAAGTTTATTAAGAAGTGCGGCATGCCAGACCTGGTCAAAAGCTTTGGATATATCAAGAGCATCGATCTGGGACTCACCTAGAAACTCAAGAGACTTATTCCAGCAGTGTGATACGAAGGAAAGAAGATCTGCTGTAGATCTTAAAAGTTATGATTAAAATAGTTTTTTTAATTCTAACTTTAAAGGTCAATGTCTCCCTAACGAATCCTAATAGAACTTTTTTATATGAAGTATTAACATTATTTTAGCTTACTCTATCACTCCGATCATTTGTGATCTTTTTCTTTTAAAATATTAAATTTTAATAATTTTTTATTAGCAATTATAAAATCCCCCCTCCCCGTCCACCGCATGAAGCAACTTTGTTTACAAGCGTTAAAATCAATGGTTATAATAATATTAATATTATGGAAAATAATAAATGACACCTATTAAAAGTGTCCGTGGTAATACATTTTTATATCTTTATAAATCATGTGGCAAAAAAGTCAAGGAAAGGGAATTAGAAAGTTTAATTATGAAACATCGCAAATGCAATTCCTGAATTTAAAATAATCTAGTTACTCCTTTGTACTAATTTTAACGAATTTTGGTTGGATCGTTTTTGAGATAATTGACCATACCTGGTCGTTTCTGTATTTAAGCTTGATGCCATATCTTTGAAACTGACAGAAGAAAAAAACGATAATAAGGTTGATACCATTTGATTACAATAATTAACAATAGGGTATTCGTATTAAAATTTTAGAATTGAGGACATATGTTTATATGAAGTGTTTTTTTATTTTCTGTTGTAGAATCGTCCCGTAAAGTTTGTCGGTTGAGTTACTGGATACCCTGTATGAATGTGGGTAATTTGATTGAAATTGATGAAAACTGATGTCTATTGGTGCCTAAACGGTGAGGTTTATTGACTTTAATAAAGAGTACCTTATTTTTTAAGTTTTTGATTATTTATAAAATGGCGCCCCCAGCTTTGCGATATCTGTCAAAATAAAAAAGTTATGATGTAAATAAATTTTAAGTTGTAGGTAAAGTGCTCTCTGGCGCGGTATTTTAAAAAAGTGCTTTTGTCCTAAAATTATAGAATCTGCAAAGCTCGATTTGTGTGCCAAATATCAACTGGATTGGGTAAAAAATAAATGCAATATGGCGAAAAAACCAAAATAAAAATTGAACTTTGACGTCTTGTAACTCGAAAACGAATGACATTTTGAAAAAAAATATATGAAGCTCTACCCTTATTTTGTCAAGTAGAATCACCCCCTTAAGTTTTGTAATCGATTTCTGAATTACCCTGTATATTATTATATAATACTAAAATGTTATAAGTTTGGTATTAAATAAATATTTGGTAGATATGTTATTTTGGGTTATTGTTAATAATGTGCAAGGGGTCAATTATTTAAGCTAATAGAAGAGAAATGTATGAGAGTATGTAAGAGAAGAGATGATTAAAAACCATGCAAAAACCATACCAGTAGAAAATGAAGCGAGTCAAACGAAAACTTACATGTCCTAATTTAAACTTATCAATAGGTGGTGGTTTTACGTCATGATATACAAAAGACCCGCGTACCGAGTGGTACGGTCCGCTGTAGACATTCCCGCTGTACGAACTCTCGCTGTAGGTCGGTTTAGACAATTGAAACGTTGCGTACGGGCAGATGTCTTCGATGTAGTCGGACGATTCAGGTTTGTAGGTGTCTTCTACGTCTAAAGGTTGTGGTCCGCGACCTACCCGTACTGCCAGGTACTGTTGGTCACGGTTCTGCTTGTTTTGAATTTGGGCCATGGACGGGGATTCGCCCATGGAGTGGTTTTGGGTGCTGCGGTCTTGAATAAGTTCTATAAAATAAAAAAATAAACAACTTCATATGAACATCTGTCATAAATGTCTTACTGCTGGAACTACAGGATGTTAAAATAATAAAAAAATAGTATTTTTTAACACGCTTTTATTAACTTGGGTTGTAACTATCTATCTATGTAACGGAATCTTTGAGCCTAATTTTTACCAACTTCCAGCAATTCGATTTCTTTGAAACTTTGCACACGTATCAAGGACCCATGACAATGCAATAATCTGCAAACAGTATCCCGTTATCCTGATTAGGACCGTCACGATAAAAAAATTCCTGTACAGATGCAATGTGTCTCTTGACAAAATGGCGAAGGAATTTTTAGTGAATAAACTGGAGCATTTAATTAATTGATATATCGAACTAAAAAATGAAAAATAAATAATAGTTTAAAAAAACTAAAAAACACGCTTTTATATGCAACCGAACTAAAAATTAGAAAATAATTTTTTATTACAAAGAGTTTGTCACTTCAGAGTAAAAAGCGTGGGGTGCATTTTACTATTTTTTCATAACTTTTCCCTCATAGATATTGGCAAATAGAATAATTATAACATTTAATATATTAAGCACACCACGCTTTTTACTCTGAAGTGACAAACTCTTTGTAATAAAAAATTATTTTCTAATTTTTAGTTCGGTTGCATATAAAAGCGTGTTTTTTAGTTTTTTTAAACTATTATTTATTTTAATTCCTTTTTTTAGTCTACAGGGTGACATTGAAGAAACTACAATGCATAGTACTACGCGATGGAGTTCCATTAGAGGTAATTATTTACTACAAAACAGACGCATCGCCGATTTTAATGAAATTTGGTATACGGGGGCTTTTGGAATGCTGATTACGGATCTGAAATTTTTTTTCGGATACCTTTTGTTCTCGAGAGATTCATCATCAGACTTGATAACCAAGGCTAAACTGAATTCACTATTTCCCCCTTTCTTTTGCACTCAATTCTTGAGTTTTCTACTAAATTGGTACGTAACATTTAATTTCTACCTCTAAAAACCTCATTTTTTCTATTTATTTTACCCATTTTTTCATAAAATTGTAAAGCTTCACTTTAAATCGCAGTAGACGGGTAAAATAATTTTTAAAAATGAGGTTTTTAGAGGTGGAAATCAAATATTGGGTACCAATTTAGCTTTCAATCAAGAATTGAGTGCAAAAAGAAGGGGGAAATAGTGTATTCAGGTTAGTTTTGGTTATCAAGTCTGATAATGAATATCTCGAGAACGAAATGTGTCTGAAAAAACATCTTTCAGATTCGTAATCAGCGCCCCAAAATCCCCGTATACCAAATTTCATTAAAATCGGCGATGCGTCCGGCTTGTAAATAATTACCCCATTTAATAAAAGTTCCAATGCACTAATTTTCAATCACTTGCTGTTTAGATACAGGGCGTTAAAATTTTTAAAAAGTTAAATAAATTATTGCATATTAGCTTGACAAATTAAAAAAAAATCAAAAATCTAAATCACAAAGAAACTTTAATGCCCTGTATCTTGAAATCAAAAGGTGATTGAATATTAGTGTATTGGAACTTCTGTTATTATTTTATGAACCTCTTTTGCGTAGTACTATCCATTGTAGTTGTTTAAATGTCACCCTGTAAATATTTTTCAGAAATTTGGGAGATCCCCAAAGGATATTTTTTAATGCAACTAAGAGAATTAATTATTTCATTAGTGTTGTCCGTAAGGAATTTATGCTAATATTTTTAAGAAAGAAATGGCACGCCACTGCATTAATTTAAATTAAAATTATTTTTTTAAAAATTTCTATTAAGTTTGGAACAAATTTGATCTCTCGATTTTTTTGTGTACGGTTTTCGCGTAAATAAATAGAAAGCAAGCATGGTCAAATTTGTATCTAATTAAAGCATAAATAAAAAATGATATTGTGTAGAAGTTAGCATCCATATAAGCATACGAAATAAGAAGTTCGCAGGTTTTGGACGTGGAAAAAAAACTACTTTTCTTCAAACATGTTGCCGACGTTTCGACCTCTATTGTGGTCTTTATCAAGGCTGTAAAAGTGCAACGCGTTACAAAACTGCAGATAAAAATCTTATACAAGTACAGTAGAATTTGATACAACAGAAGAGTTAGTAAATAAATAAAAAAATAAAATAAACAAACAATTTTTACAGAGTGATATGCAGGTGAAACCCATAAATAACCTCCTCTTTTTTTTCCTTCATATTATAACCTTTTTAATAAAAGGTAACAAACCCAACATACACTTAAACTGATATAGTACCATCGATGCATTCCACGCACATACCTACATCTATAATATAAATAAATAAAGTTCAGAGAAAATTGCTTTTAATTTTAATATTTAGTGTGATTTTCATCGAGAACGATATATTTATATGTTTATAATGTTACAGACTTTCAAAAAATGTGTAAATTCGACTTTTGTGTTGTAAACTTCGAGACATTGACAAGAGTAGATTTTTGTCGTTGTTGTAACCATAGTTACGTTCCATTGTTAATAAAGGTATAAAAACGAAGACACGTGTTTTTATACGAGGTGATTTGGAACAATTTGGTGTCAGAAGCGGAACGAAGTTACCCAAGGAAGCCAAAGTGAGAAGAAGAGTGAATGCCAGTTGAGACAAGACAAAGACAGCAAGCAGTTATGGAGGAGTTAAGTGCACTAATTAAACAAATGATGGAAAAACAAGAAGACCTAAAGAAAGAAATGCAGACAAGCCAAGAAGCCATGAAAGAAGACCTAAAGAAGGAAATGCAGACGAGTCAAGAATCCCTAAAAGAAGATCTAAAAGCAATGAAGACCAGCCAAGAAAACCTGAAAATCAGTCAAGAATCCCTGAAAGAAGAAATGAAGAAGGAAATCCGAACTAGTCAAGAAGAAACCAGACAACAAATAGAGAAAATCCAAAAAGACCTTAAACGGAGCCAAGCGGAGATGAAACAAGAACTAAAGAGAAGATGGTAAAAATCAGAGAAAATCTAAAAGGAGAATTTTATCAATGCCAAGATGAGATGAGAAAGGAAATGTTGCTTGAATTAAAGCTTACAAAAGAAGATATAGAAGAAATACAACAGAGTGTGCAGTTAGTTCAAGGTCAAAATGCAACAAGAAGTGCAACAATTACACCGACAAATTCAAAATATAGCCAGTACAGGTGTCGTTCCAGGATGTGGTACTCCAGCAACTGTTATGAAACCACCAACTTTTGATAAAAAGGTACCGTGGGTTACGTACCTTAGACAATTTGAAGCTGCTGCGAACGGAAATAATTGGAGTTTACCAGAAAAGGCACGCGCATTAGTGCTTGCTCTACGAGGTGAAGCCATGGAGGTATTAAGAAATATTCCTGAAGAGAAACAAAGCGACTATCAATCAATTGTAATGTTCCTAGAAATGAGATATGGCGAGACACATTTGCAGGAAGTTTATAAGGCGCAGCTGCAGGGACGAAGACAAAAATATAACGAAAGCCTTCAGGAATACGAAGCTGACATCGTACGTTTGACTAATCTGACATATCCAACATACCCAGAAGAAATAAAACAAGAACTAGCCGTGGGTAGTTTCATTGAAGGTCTACGCGATCCAGACATGAATCAGGCTTTAAGAATGGCCAGATTGAAGAAAATATCAGAAGCTCTTGCCTACGCGCTTCAGTTCGAAACAGCCAAACAAACGTCTAGGAGTCAGACAAGAATAAGAAGAATAAACTTTGTACCAGAAGAAGACAATTCAAATAAAGATTTTGCAAGAGTAATGAAGGAGTTGCAAGAAATTTTCCTTAAGAAGCAAACAGAAGAAGACAACAGTATGACATTTAGAAGAAGAAATACTATCCGCTGTTGGAAGTGTGGTAAAGAGGGGCATCTACAGAGAAATTGTACCAGATTCAATGCCCCTACTAGTAGTCCGGAAAACTCCCAGTAGTCAGCTTCAAGGGGCGAAAGCTGGCTAGGTGCTACCAAGCCCCACCAACAACAACTATTAGAGTATCCCGGCTGCAGCACAATGGCTCCAGCTTGGTAGTACCTGGAAATGTATGCGGTCGGGAATGTGAGATGGTACTAGATACTGGTTCTACACATACCATCGTGAAGCCAAACATCGTAGCTCATTGTAAAATATTCCGCCCTGAGAAGAATTACATCTTGGAAACTGCTAATGGAGAAGTTTTACCAATAAAAGGCATACATGAAGCCAGAATAACCCTAGGGACAACAACATTCATACAAGTCGTGTTTGTTGCCGACATCATGGACGAAGTTATTCTTGGCCTAGACATTATGGAAAATCAGAAGTTTATACTAGACCTTCCACAACGGGTACTACGAACCAATAAAGAAGAGATTGTAATGAGACTACCACGAAGCAGTGAAACATCGATTCGAGAAGTAGTCCTCACGGAAGATGTTATTCTACCGCCAAACTCAGAAAGCATCATACAAGCAAGGTTTGAAGATTCAGAAGAAGGTGAAATCGTGTTAGTCGAACCATTAGAAAATTGTCCCTTATACGCTAAAGGAATTCTACCAGCAAGAACTCTGGCGCAAACCAAAGAAAATATGGTATTTGTCAGAATGATGAACCTGAAAGATTTCCCTCAACAGGTCAAAATGGGTGACAAAGTCGGTACCTGTCAACCTGCTGCTATGATAGTTACCTCTCCCTGTACCACACCTGCAGGGGTCTCCACACGTAAACTACCTGATGCTCTACAAGACCTGGTGATTTCATCAAAATCCTTGTTAGACCCAGTCCAAGTATCTATGCTGGAAGAACTATTAAGAAGAAATCAAGATGTTTTCTCTTTATCCGAAAAAGATTTGGGTAAAACCAGTGTAGTGCAACATCGAATAAATACTGGAGACGCATCACCGATAAAACAACCACCCAGAAGAATTCCTTTAGCCAAGAAAGAAGAAGTTGAAAAGTTACTTGAGGACATGCAAAATCAAGGCATCATAGAACCATCCCAGAGCCCATGGTCATCTCCTGTAGTCCTAGTCAAGAAGAAAGATGGTTCCACCAGATTTTGTGTTGACTTCAGAAGACTGAATGACGTCACGAAGAAAGACAGTTTTCCACTACCAAGGATAGACGATACCCTAGATACACTCACCGGATCAAAATGGTTTTCGACATTAGATCTAAAAAGTGGCTATTGGCAAGTAGAACTTCATCCGGAAGACAAGGAAAAATCTGCTTTTTCAACTGGAAACGGACTGTGGCAGTTTAATGTTATGCCATTTGGTTTATGCAATGCCCCCGCTACTTTTGAACGTTTGATGGAGTTGACGTTACGGGGACTAACTTGGAAAACTTGCTTAGTATATCTAGACGACATTATAATTCTTGGAAAAACATTTGACGATCACTTGAAAAATGTTGAAGAAGTTTTTCAGAAGCTTAGATCCGCCCAGCTGAAGCTTAGTCCAAAGAAATGTCACCTTTTCCAGAAAGAAGTAAAGTACCTAGGGCATATAATTACCGAAGAAGGAGTAAAAACTGATCCAGAGAAGACTGAAGCTATCCAGAACTGGCCTGTACCAAAGAACAAGCATGAAATTAGAAGTTTTCTGGGATTGTGTACCTATTACAGACGGTTCATACATGGGTTTGCCGATATTGCAAGACCATTACATCATCTTACGGAAAACAACAACAGCTACGAATGGACTGAAGATTGTCAAGAAGCTTTTGTACACCTAAAGAAAGCCCTGTGCAATCCCCCGGTGTTGTCCTATCCACAACCAAATCAAACATTTATTGTGGACACTGATGCGAGCAATACTGCTATTGGTGGAATTTTGTCACAGATTCAAGATGGCCAAGAAAAAGTTATAGCCTATTTTAGCAAAGTTCTGTCCAAACCTGAAAGAAATTATTGTGTCACTAGAAAAGAACTTTTAGCTATTGTCAAATCTTTGGAGCATTTTCATAAATACCTGTATGGCCAGAAATTCCACCTAAGAACGGATCATGCATCACTTAAATGGTTGCTTCAGTTCAAGAACCCTGAAGGTCAGATAGCCCGATGGCTGCAACGTATTCAAGAATACGACTTTAAAATCGAACATCGAAAAGGACTGAACCATAAGAATGCTGACGCTCTATCAAGACGACCCTGTCCGGACGAATGCAAACACTGCAGCAGACGAGAAGAGCAAGAAGATCCCGATGAATTCCACTGCCGAAGAACACGCATCCAGTGCTCTCAAGAATGGGACCCTAAGATCTTGGCAAAAGAACAACTAGAAGATCCAGATTTTGGAGACATTGTCAAACTTAAGACAGAAAATGTGAAAAGGCCACCATATCAGCAAATAGCTTCAAAGTCTCCAAGACATAAAGGGTACTGGGCCATATGGGACTCTTTGGTTATTAAAGATGGCCTATTACAAAGGGTCTGGGAAAGTTCTGACGGCAAAATCCATAAACATCAGATAATCCTACCAACCAAAAGGATTCCTGAAATATTGCAAGCCTTGCATAATGGTGTAGGAGGTGGCCATTTCGGAGTTATGAAGACTCTTGAAAAGGTTCGAGAAAGGTTCTACTGGCTGGGAAGTCGTGCAGACGTAAAAGACTGGTGCAGAATGTGTAAGGACTGCGCTTCCAGCAAGGGACCGAAAACCCGAAGCCATGGCAAGATGAAGCAATACAATGTAGGGGCACCTTTTGAAAGAATAGCCATAGACATAGCAGGGCCATTTCCAGTTAGTAAATCAGGGAATCGCTATATATTGGTAGCAATGGATTACTTCAGTAAATGGCCAGAAGTCTACCCAATCCCAAATCAAGAAGCTATCACTGTTGCCGATGTATTATTTCAACAATGGATTTGTCGCTATGGAGTTCCTAGAGAAATACATTCCGATCAAGGCAGAAACTTTGAGTCCGATCTTTTCAAGAACCTTTGTAATCTCCTGGGAATCCATAAAACAAGAACAACACCTCTTCATCCCCAGTCCGATGGCATGGTAGAGCGGTTTAACAGAACACTTGATAACTACCTGAAAATTAAAGTAAATGACCAACAAAGTGACTGGGATAACTGTATACAGCCGTTTTTATTAGCATACCGCTCCGCAATTCACGAAACTACTGGCGAAACACCTGCTAAAATCATTTTCGGAGCGGAAATATGCCTTCCAGTTGACTTGCTTACAGGACGACCTTCCACCAATGAAGAACCAGCAGAAGACTATGTAAGTCAACTAAGTAAACAGCTACAGAGGATACATGAAGAGGTGCGTACCAAGTTACAAAAAGAAAGTGACCGTATGAAATCCCGCTATGACTTGAAAGCTAACCATCAGGGATTTGTCGTCGGTGAAAAAGTTTGGTTATACAATCCAAGAAGAACCAAGGGGCGTTCACCGAAACTACAGAAGTCATGGGAGGGACCATATAAAGTGGTGACACGGCTTAATGATCTGGTGTACCGTATACAGAAGAGTCCACAGGCAAAGATGAAAGTAGTACATCTAGAAAGGCTGAGCCGTTATCAAGACAGTGAAGATACTTGATCGAGACGATCAAAACTTGGAAGGGGGCAATGTTACAGACTTTCAAAAAATGTGTTTAGGTTATAGAATTTTAGAGAGTTAGGATCATTTAATTTAGTTTGTTAATTTATTTAAATAATTTACCTTAATTTTTCCAAGTTCTTTCATCACTTTCGAAGGTTTCCGAAAACGCCCGAATTATCTATTAATAACTTTTATGCCATCATGTACTATGGAATTTTCACGATATTTCTCGAATATTCTAGATCATTCTTTACTCTTCCACCATACTATAAAAGGGCGACGGGAAACTTCGGATCAGTCAGTATAAATTCGACTTTTGTGTTGTAAACTTCGAGACATTGACAAGAGTAGATTTTTGTCGTTGTTGTAACCATAGTTACGTTCCATTGTTAATAAAGGTATAAAAACGAAGACACGTGTTTTTATACGAGGTGTTTTGGAACAATAATTTTGCTTATTGTTCGTAAAAATTCATAATAGTGTGTGTATCTACATTTTAACCATTGTGTGCGTATTATTCAAGTTTGTTGTGTTGTGATGCTCCCCATATATTTTAATATCTATGGACTATACAACATAGATTTAAAAAGAATGACACAAACTACTTTTTGATACAAAAATAGGTATGTTGAATGTTTTATTTTGACATCGTTCTAGTGTGCTTTTTAAATGTATGTTGGGTTTGTTACCTAATATTAAAAAGGTTATAATATGAAGGAAAAAAAAGAGGAGGTTATTTATGGGTTTCACCTGCATATCACTCTGTAAAAATTGTTTGTTTATTTTATTTTTTTATTTATTTACTAACTTTTCTGTTATATCAAATTCTACTGTACTTGTATAAGATTGTTATCTGCAGTTTTGTAACGCGTTGCTCTTTTACAGCCTTGATAAAGAAAAGTAGTTTTTTTTCCACGTCCAAAACCTGCGAACTTCTTATTTCGTAAAAAAATGATATTATTTATTTACTGTATTTCCATGATGAAATGGTTTGTTTTTATTTACACGAAAACCATACACCAATAGTTCGTGATTATTCTGAGATTTTTTTTAATTTATAGGTGTTTTGTTTCATTAAAATGTAGCATGTCGTTTGAATTTTTAAATAATTGTCAATAAATATTTGGTTCCTTTTCCCTTGTTAAAAATACAGATTGGAAGAGGTGGGCACTATTAGACTTAGATAAAAATCGTATTATTGAAGATTGTCATGTGTATTAATATTATTATGTTTTATATGGAATAAAGTCCTTTTTAAACATATCGGCAACAGTCAACTTACTTTTTCTCCAAAATAATGCTATTATTAATACAACTAAAACCAGTATCGACAGCAACATTGGCACCAACACTTTGGCATTTAGGTAAAGTGACTGATCTCCTGAATGGGACACTGGTGGTGATAACTCGGGTACAACTGAAACAGGATACAATCTTATACCATCATGTTTTTTTTACAGTAAACTGTCACAGCAAAGAATCAATTTGATATATTTTCATTAATAATCGAAATTGATGTCCTTAAAGATTTTTACAAATCATGTTCGTCAATTATTAAAAGTCTTTTTGTTTAAATACTACTGTACAAGATGTACAAAAAGAAACAAATTTATTTTTTATGTGATAATGAAATATTTATCGAAGAAAGTACCCTAAAAATCCCCTCACTTTGTCCTAATTGCTAAACGCGGAAGGAATCATTGAGTTAAATCGTAAAATTCCTAACTTATTGTTTGTTATCTCATTTTTTACTTATATTGGATAGTACTGACTGTACCATCATGAGTTTAAAGTTTGAATTGAAGATATGCTCTATATTTGTTAGGCGGAAACATTTATTGGATGGTCTTTTTGTTGGGTACACGCCTGGAAAGAATGGGACCGCTTCTGTTTGAAATATGCAATTGAAAATTCCACACCACTGTTTTTTGACCAATCAAATGTGTAGTTTTGGTTACATTACCATGACAACACAAGTATTTATCGGATTTTTTTCTCCTGCCTGGGGTACCCTGGAGCGAATTATAGTGGAAATTTTTTGACATAATCATTGAATTTGTTTTAACGTTATGTCTGTCATTCAAATATATAATTAAAGAAAATGTTATTTTGTACCAGTTGTACTATTTCAGACATAACAAAATAGAAAATAATATAAGGTTTTAAGACCCTAAATGACAATTTTATACAACTACAGTTAGTAAAATAATATCATAAGTCTAAAGTACTAGACATAAGTGAAGAGCAAACGAAAGCAAGGTGTGGGTCTTAAAAAATTAAAATAAACTATTTTTACCAACTGCAGTAATATAAGGTATATATAATATAAAAGAATAAACAATGATAAGCTCTAGAATTACATGTATTTGCAACTACAATTGGTAAAATGGAAAATATTTATTTTATAGTAAAATTTTAAAGCTTGTATCAAAGTTACAAATATTAATTTAAAAGAATATTATTTAACACAAACTTGGCGTGAAATTTTCTTACCGAATACCATGCGTGCTTAAATTATTCCGGGAAATTTTTCTCGGCCACGAATATTTTAAGAAAATTCTCCCTCGCCTGCGGCTCGGGATAATTTTCAAAATATTCGTGGCCTTGAAAAATTTCTGGAAATAATTTTAGCACTAGTGGTATTACAAGTGAAAATATTTAAAGGCTTATTAAGCTTCACTGCATTTTTTTATAGTTTGCAACATTTGCTTCGACAACATTCACTATAGCGGACGGTTAAAGAAAAGATTTTTTGTTAAACAACTTTGACAATTTTTTTAAATATCACAATTTTTAAAGCAGTTCCCTCATTTAATGTTATTATATGGTAAGCACTTTTTATTTAATGATCATAACATATTTGTATATGTTTTGTGTGGTAATAAAATAATATTTACAGTTCGAAAGAAAGTAAGGCTCTGTTTATAAGCTTTTGGCCATTTTGTTTTATTTTGTCATTCCCTCATTATCATTACCGCATAAAATCTATATATTATTATATTATATTTATATTTAATTCAAAGTCAGAAAAGTTTGAGACCAATAAAATATTTTTGAAGATATGTTCTGTAGTTTGGCGGATTCATTTAATGGATGGTATTTATTTGGGTACACCCCAAAATAAAATTAAAAGTACTAAAAAACCAAAAGAATTTAAACAAGTAAAAAGATAATTAAAAATCGACGTTTCGGTGGCAAATCTGCCACCGTTGTCAAAACAAATGGAATAAAAATAATAAAAATAAAAACTTACTATTGCTTAGGTTTTAAAATTCAAAATTTTTATGTTTTTTCTAGGATATTCTGAAAACTTTGACATTAAATGTCAAAACATGTTTGTTTGGTTGTAGTGTCATAGTGACATAGATAACTGGTTGCTGGTGTATTGATTGTTTATTTTACAAAAAAGGTGAATAGTTAGTTAATTTTTAGTCTTCCTGAAGATACTTCAGTATCAAGCAAAGGCAACCAAGTGTCATTTAAATTAACTGAAATTAATGCTACACAATTATCTTTATTTAATAATATATACGCACTTTCTTTGATTTTGCGTTTTTTAGAACAAGTTTCCTTTGCTAAAATGCTCGAAGCATCCCAGTTTATTCTATGATTGTTATCAAATGCGTGTTGGCGGATTTTTGATTTATGAAATTCTGTGTTTTTAATGTATGATCTGTGTTCTTTTATGCGTTTGGCTAATGGTCTACAAGTTTCACCTATATAAAACTTATTGCATTCGCAAGGTATTTTATAAATGACATTTTTTGTATTTTCATTTAAGTAAGTTAAGTATGGTTTTGTTTTTGTTAATTGAGATCTGATTGTGTTTTGTGTTTTAAAGATTGTGCGAATATTAAATTTATGCCCTATTCGTTGAATTTTATTTGATAGTCCGGGAATGTATGGTAAAAATAAATTTGTAATAGGTCTATTTTGATTTTGTCTTATAACTGGAGTTTCAAATTCAAGGAAACAATTATTTATAAAATCAAGAGGATAATTATTTTAAATTAAAATATTTTTTAAATAATCTTTTTCAATATTTATATTTTGATTAGAACAAATGACTTTAATTCTATCAAATAGACTTTTTACAACTCCCTTTTTAACCATTATTGGGTGATTTGAGTTAAAATTTAAGTATCTATTTGTATGTGTATTGGTTTTCTGTTAGTTTTTGTTTCAAAATTGTTTAAATCTTTTTTATTAAAATGTCAAGAAATGGTAGTTGTGAGTTGTTTTCTTTTTCTAACGTAAACTTAATTGTTGGTTCTTGTGTATTAATGTGTGTTAAAAAATTATTTAAACAGTGTTCGTCATGTTGGTATTTAGAAAAAATGTCATCTATATATCTCCACCAAACTAAAGGTTTATATTGATAATTTTCTACAATATTTGATTCAAAGTTTTCCATAAAAATATTACTTAATAAAGGTGATAAAGGTGAACCCATAGCCATGCCAGAGGTTTGTTTATAAAAATCAGTGTTATATTGAAAATATGTTTTGACACAAAAAGTTAAAAGCTCAAGAATAGTGTTTATGCCTAATTTTGTTCTTTCGCCAATCATTTTTTTCTAATTTATTTCTAACAATATTTAATGTTTTATTCACTGGGACATTTGTGAATAAACTAACAACATCAAAACTTACCAGTGTATTATTTGGATCAATATCTATGTTTGATAATTTCTCTAAGAAATGTTTAGAATTTTTAATGTATGTATCAGTGTTGTTTTTTGATTTTTAATTATCTTTTTACTTGTTTAAATTTTTTTGGTTTTTTAGTACTTTTAATTTTATTTTGGCGTGTACCCAAATAAATACTATCCATTATAATATTTTTATTAAATAAGACATAATCTAAAGATTAAGCAAAAAAATCCATAATGTGTAAAAAAATACCCACTCCAAAAAGTTAAATTCGACTTTTTTGAGACTCAATACTAAAACAATATTTACTGTAATTGTGTACACGTTTAGCTATATCAGGTATCAGGTTTAGGTATATCAGGTAGAGATTAGACAAAAAATGTCTACATGTTATTAGGATGACGCATCATTATCGCTTTTTTGTTGTATTACTGGCGTATATACCTTTTTAATTTGGCCGAAAGTGTATATACTTACTTCCCGCAAATGTCAAAGTAGTAAAATTGTACAAGGCTTCTGTATCTCCTGCGTTGTTGTGCGCAGATACTTTCAGCTGGTATTCCGTTGCAGGAAATAGTTCTGATATGCTGTAAATTCGTTCGGTAGGTTTTACGTGATTAGAAGCTGTGGTCCAGGAATTGTGACGCATTGGTCTAAAATTATTTTTGAATTGAAATGTAATAGAGGAGCTCAAAAATCAAAATACAGCGAGGATATTAATAGTGCTCTCCTTCCTCTATCTTTTGAACGGGACAAGATTTCGAGATCGAATAAATTTGGGTAAAAGGGTTTTACTTAAACCACTCTCGGGTATAAAATTAATTTGGTCACGAGCTGTAGTGCCAAGAGGGCACTACCATTTTTTTAGATTACAGTGGGGATCATGTAACACTTCGTTTTAAAGGCTCTTTGATTCTCTATTTATGGCCAACGTGTTTTTAAAGTCGGCCCAGCCGTTTCAGATTTAGAACCGTTAAAAATTTGGCTTTCATATTGTATAAAAAGTATCCTTAAGTAGAGAAGCAATGGGCCTTTAAAACAAGGTGATATAGTTCCCCTTTTTATCAGAAAAAAGTTTGCTGGTGCCCTCTTGGCATTACATCACACATATTTTTTGCTGGTGCCCTCTTGGCATTACATCACACATATTTTTATGCTAAAAAGTAGTTTCAGGAACATCTTTTTACCTAAACTTTATTCGATCTTAATATCTTGTTCTGGTAATTTTCTAGAAACCTGCGGCAACTCCGATTTTAACGAAATTTGGTATACGAGGGTTTTTTGGGCTGCTAATCACAAATCTGAAAGATTTTTTGGCGGAAACGTCTCGTTCTCGAGATATTCATCATCAAAGTTTAAATTTGAACTAAGCTTATTTTCACTATATTCCCCCTTCTTTTTGCACACAATTCTTGATTTAAAGCTAAAGTGTCACACAATATTTGATTTTCACCTTTTAAAACCCCGTTTTTCTATGTTTTTTACATTATTTTTGCATTAAATTGCGTGGCTTTTCTTTGATAATGCGGCAACCATACATACACATAGGGCTTCATGGCACACTGGGATTGAAATGATTCAAAGTATAGCTATGCAATTTAATGCAAAAATAATGTAAAATACGTAAAAACGGGGTTTTAAAAGGTGAAAATCAAATATGTGTGCCACTTTAGCTTTAAATCAAGAATTGTGTGCAAAAGAAGGGGAATATTGTAAAAATAGAATTAGTTTGAAATTTAAGTCTGATAATAAATAGCTCAAGAACGAAACGTTTCCGCCAAAAAATTCTTTCAGATTCGTGATCAGCGCCTCAAAAACCACCGTATACCAAATTTCGTCAAAATCGGAGTTGCCGCAGGTCTCTAGAAAATTACCCTTGTTCTATTTAAGAGATTAAGTGGCTATGGGGAAGTCTTTTAATATTCTTACTGTATATACAAAAATACGTATATACCTGAAAAAATTGAGAAAAATAAAATGCCACATCCTCCATCTCCCCATGAGTCTAACCACACTGTTGCAACTGTAGCATTCATAGTAAGCATCTGCGATTGCTTTGGTTGCACAGGAACTAAAAAAAAGTAATAAAAAAACCGAATGAATTAAAAATACGACTTTAGAATTTGATTAACAAAAAGGAATGTTTTGTAATAATATATTATAATTATAAACTAATATTCTCAGGGTATAACAGTTATAGAGAATTCAAAACCATTTCCGATGGTCGTCATCAATCAGCTGTAGGTACCCGACGTTCAATTACATAAACTTAACAAAATAAAAATGTTGGCAAAAATTATTAAAATTTGGCCTTTTAATAGAGACATTTTGCACCCCTTATTTTGCAATTCCGGTGTGATTAACGCTATTCTGAGACTGCGCAGTAACGCAAACATGATTCGTTATCGTTATTAACCATACCGGACTCCTTTAATTACGTATGAATACCGAAGAGCTTATCGTTATCGTTATCGTTATTGTTAAACTGCGTGATTGCCGGATTGTAAAAATTTTAATATCAATTATTTAAATGGTTAAAATTTTAATGCCGTATTAATTAAAATATCATTTATACATAGGCTGTAATTAGTAAAAAATTATAGCAGTAATAAAAATCAAATAGTGTTAAGAAATTAAAACGGACTTGCACTTTTACGGATATTCTAAATCAGTAATTAACTTAAATGTTACAATCTGGCACACTTGCATTTTATTCTACTACCAAACCTAACCTTACTTTTTGTGTTTTGCCTATACTGTATTGTTTGCATCTACTTTAAAAAACGAAATTAACAGAAGTGTTTGCATATATTTAAATATCAATTTATATCTTATGAAGAATAAAAGTAAACACTGATTTTTCGTTAACTTTAAAATCGGTGAACCACAGGCAAAAATAAGGTTATGTGTCGAAAGCGCAGACGCAAAATAAATTTCTTAAAAGAGGCTGCAAAATCTCTCTCTAAAACTGCTGCCGTAATCGTTATGTTTATTAACGATAACCATAAGGAGGCTAAAAAACGTCTGTTATTTTAACGTCGGTATTTAACGCATCCAATACCAGAAAATTTTTCTTTCAATTAACACAGAAAAAAACCATTTACTTCAAATTCTATTATCGTCAGGTTGGTTCAATTGCGTCTTATCTTGCGACGTTGCCTTACTTTGTTCCTTGTTCCTTAAAAGAGGCTGCAAAATCTCTGTCTAAAACTGCTGCCGTAATCGTTATGTTTATTAACGATAACCATAAGGAGGCCAAAAAACGTCTGTTATTTTAAGAGGTGCAAAATGTCTCTAATGAGAACACATATTAACGTCGGTATTTAACGCATCCAATACCAGAAAATTTTTCCTTCAATTAACACCGAAAAAAACCATTTACTTCAAATTTTATTATCGTCAGGTTGGTTAAATTGCGTCTTATCTTGCGACGTTTCTTACTTTGTTCCTTGTTCCTTAAAAGAGGCTGCAAAATCTCTGTCTAAAACTGCTGCCGTAATCGTTATGTTTATTAACGATAACCATAAGGAGGCCAAAAAACGTCTGTTATTTTAAGAGGTGCAAAATGTCTCTAATGAGAACACATATTAACGTCGGTATTTAACGCATCCAATACCAGAAAATTTTTCCTTCAATTAACACCGAAAAAAACCATTTACTTCAAATTTTATTATCGTCAGGTTGGTTAAATTGCGTCTTATCTTGCGACGTTGCCTTACTTTGTTCCTAACCAGAACTAACCCTTTATATCTTCTTTGCTTTGTTCGACTTTCTACTCAAATGTTCTGTCGCTTTGTTGTTGTCTTTTCGTGTATTATTAATGTTACGGACTTTAAAAATAAGTGTTCAGTTTAAAGAATTTTATAAAATTAGGGCTATCCATTTTATTTTGATAGTTTATTTGAATCATTAACCCTAGTTTATTTAAGTTTTTCATCACTTTCGTAGGTTTCTGAAAACACTTGAGTTATCCACTTAAAACTTTTGTTTCATCCCGTACTAAGAAAAATTTTCTAAATTTTTACTTTACTATAAAACGGCGATGGAAGACCTATAAGTAGTATATAGTTTCGACTTTTGTAGTGTTTACTTGACAGACATTGACAATTAAACATTTTGTCGTAGTTGTAACCATAGTTACGTTTCATTGTTAATAAAAGGTATAAAATCGAAGACGCGTGTTTTTATACGATATTATTATTTTTCTGTCATTTTAATCATAAAAACATAACATCTTAATTTTTGTGTATTATTATCACAAGCTGGCAACCATGTCGCCATATTACGTCACTTAAGGGGTAAGACGTGCATCGGAAATTGTTTTAAATTCTCTTTATATCAAAAAGTTTTAGATACATTACCTGTACCCTTCGTATGTGCAGTTACTATATCACATGGCAACCCAGTGCCTATTCTGTTAAAAGCTGTGATGTATAAAAGATATCTAAAACCAACAAACAAATTAAAAAAATGTAAATTTAGCTAATCTTTTCACATTCACCTGCTGCCACACCACAAATTTCTTAACATATGTTCATCAGTCCTAGCTGGGATTTGTAATTCTTCCCAGTCACCATGATCCCGTTTATAATTTATAACATAACCCAGTATGGGAGAACCTCCATTACCCTGATCAGCCCATCTAAAATACGATTTAATTGTGTTTAAAACAATAATTATTTCACAACAACTGTGTAAAAAGTAATAATGTAATTAAAGTAATAGTAGAAATTGAACATTTTTAATTATTTCATCAATTAAGGCCATTTTAATTTGAAAGTGATGAGGGCACAGGCACCTTAATTAAAATGAATAGTGGGGTGCTTTTTGCGACTTTTTTCTCTTTTATCCCGAAATTTTGTTGGAAATATCTCCAAAAAAATTCCTGAAAGTTTGAGCCCGTAATATTAATATTAAGTACTCGACCACAGAGTGTGAAGATTTTTATACAAAAATTCATGGGAACTTTTTTTAATTTTTATGCATCTTGTCCAAAGTCGAGAGTTTTTCAGAATTAAATGCTTTACAAAAGAGCCCATTGTGGCAAAATCGTAAATCATGCCGGTGAGTAGTGGTGTGCATATTCGAAAGATTTCGATATTCGAATATTCGTATTCGAAAGATTTTGATATTCGAAAGATCTTTCGAAACATTTTATATTTCATTGAGAAAGATCTTTCGAAACATCTTTCAAAACATTTCATATTTCAATGCAAAGGATCTTTCGAAACATTTTATATTTCATTGCCAATATACCGATTGAAAGATTGTTGCTATTTGCGGCAACGAAGTATTTCACGTCTTATCCGAGTGTTTTCGAGTTTTGGCGCTATTTAACCGTAAATATAACAGCTGATATTCTTTGTTCGTTTGATTACTAATGGTTTGGAGTATGTTTTACGGGTTGTCTATATTAAACGCCTAGATATAAAAATTATTCATCATTTGGTATCTTTCGTATTTGTGTTCGGTATTTACGAATATAAATTCATGACTGATCGTTTATGAAATATTTCACGACGAAATACGAATATTCGGAAAAAATATTCGAAACATTTCGAATATCTCGATGTTCGAATATCATTCAGAAGATCATTTGAAAGGTTCCAACACTACCGGTGAGGTAGTACGGGCCACTAAACCCTATTTTTTGCGAAATTTGCGTTTTTCGCATTTATCTCGTAAATGACAAGGGCTACAGAACAAAATGAAAAAGACAATTTCTAGGAAATTTAAATCATCCAGTTTGCCATTTTCTGAGATATAAGTGGTTGAAGTTTACGTTGCACTGAATTTTCATTTTCGACATTTCATGAAAAATCCTTACTTTGGACAAGATGATACCACAAAATGTCGCTGAGCTATAGATATTAAAAAAATAAAAAACTGTCAGGGATTTTTTTTGTAGGTATTTTCAACAAAATCCCAAGATGGAAGCTAAAAAAATAGTTGCAAAAAAAGCACCTTAATATACTATACCGTTTTTTTTGCAAAAAAAAAATATGATGATTAAAAAAACGTGAAAGTTACAGCCCTTATATTAATATTAAGAGGTCCATCATCGCGACTAACAGTTTTTTGACAACAGTTTTTTATGCACTACTCGTAAACCTTGATCTAAAAAAATACCAACACACGTTCTTAAAGTAAATTAAATTCCCTACAAAAAGCTCCCTTCGTAAATTGTGAAAACTGAAACATAAAACGGATAACTAATAGAAAATGTTTTCCATATATTTTTAATAAACCTGCGCACGAATTTTTAACCCCACACTGGGAGAGTTGCTGTCCACCTTTGCACATGCTAAGTTCTCATAAAAGTTAGGTTTTCCATATATTTTCAATAAACCTGCGCACGAATTTTTAACCCCACACTGGGAGAGTTGCTGTCCAGCTTTGCACATGCGCAGTTCTTATAAAAGTTAGTGTTTTTCAATTAAAATTCAATATAGTATTGGCAACATTGACAAAATTTGCAGTATTTTAATAAATATAGTGGTTGCAACACTGAAAACGTTTACCTAAACAGCGACAGGGCCACACTCATCATAATACAGGGTTCTTCATTAGTTTGTGTATTATAATGTATAGTTGGTTGCCTAAGCATAATTGTCATAAATTAATAAAGTAATATCTAGTGACTCATGCATTCGACTATTGGCGCGGTGATTAGCCGTGGTGGTACAGTTCTGTTAAGATGGCTAAATTGTACTTTTGTGTATTTTTGTAATAGTTTACTTTTATGAAATATAGTTCTTAAAAGTGCATTAATGGCTTTTTATTGTTAGCACAACAATAATACATGGTGTCAGGTTGACTGGCGAGTTAAAATTTCGGTGTGGAAAGTCGTTGTTTTAGCTTAAAAGAAGAAATTAGTGTCGACTGACTGGAGAATTTGTGCCTTGCAAAAAGTACGCGTCTGGAAAAATGGAGTCGATGTTTAGGCCGCCACAGCCGCTGTCTTTGGATGATAGTAACATCGCAGAAAGTTGGAAGTTATTTGTACAGAAATTTGATTATTTTCTTACGGCTACCGACTTGGCCTCGAAAAGTGAGGAAAAACAAGTTGCTGTTTTTCTTAATCTGATTGGAGACGATGGATTAGAACTTTTTAACACGTTTGATTTAACGGTAGAACAGAAAAAATCCCTAAAAGAGGTTAAGGCAGCTTTTGAAGCACACTGTGCACCAAAGAAAAACATAATCTTTGAGAGGTTTGTTTTTAATAGCATTTGTCAGAAAGAAGGGCAGTCGTTCGACTCATTCATCACAGAACTAAGGAAAGCAGTTAAAACCACTGGTTATTCAGCCCCAGAGGAAATGATACGTGATAGGATTGTCATGGGAGCATACAGTAAAGACACGCAGGAAAGATTGTTGCAAAGATCAGATTTGAAACTTACTGATGCGATTAAAATGTGTAAAGCGATAGAAGCTAGCAAATCACAGTGTAAAATACTTCAGCAGGAAGTAGCAGTCAATGTAGTAAAGAAAAAGGAAAATAAATTTGGTAAAAATCACAAGAAAAAGAGTGCAATTATTGTGGACTAAAGCATGCAAAAGGCAAGTGTCCTGCTTTTGGAAAAGTGTGCAAGAAATGCCATAAAGAGAATCATTTTGCAAGTGTATGTCGATATAAGGAGAAAGCAGAGGATTCAGGCAAAGGAAAGAAGAAAACTGTGCATGAATTAGAAGTAAATAAAGAAGGCAGTTCCACTAATAGTGATAGTGACGAGTTTTACGTAAGTGCAGTGTCGAAACAAATCGGTTCAGTGGACCAAAGTGGCAAGTGTCTAGGTGAAGCTTCGAGTGAATCTGTGTGGTTCAAAGACATAGAAGTAGCGGATAAAAAAATTAAATTTAAATTATATACAGGCGCGGAGGTAAGTGTCTTGCCATTTCATTGTTATAATAATTTATCTGGCGAGCATCAGTTGTCCAAATCGAACATAACTTTAGTAGCATATGGTAGTGATAAATTCAGAATTAAGCCTATAGGTGAGGTCACTCTGGAATGCAAAGTAAACGGTAAAAAAGAAAAAAATTCTTTTGCTGTTGTACATAATAAAGATCAGTTACCATTATTAGGTTTAACTGGTTGTTTAAAGTTGGGTCTAATTAAAAGAATAGATCATCTTGATTTTTCCAACTTTGAATCTTTTAATGACGTTTGTAAAAATTATCCAATGGTTTTTGAAGGGCTGGGGGAATTCCCAAAACCCCATAAAATTATTTTGAAAAAAGATGCTGTGCCACATGTGCAGCAGATCAGACGGATAAGTTGATCAGTTTGAACGGCGTGTTAAATTATGCTTATTTATTTTAGTTGATTATTATTACAGTATTTTTGATTTTTTTAGTAAATAAATTAAATTATTACTTAAAAATAATTTTAAAGGGCGATATGTGTGAATAACACAAAAATAGGGACAGATAGAGACTTTGGGTGTATTACCAAAATTGTTTACTTACTTAAGCTTTATTAGACTATATAATAATATACAGGGTGTTCTATTAAAAAGAAAAACGAGAAAAAACCGATTGAATTTTTGACTATTGGGAGGTTATTTTTGAGCACCCTGTATGTTGAAATTAGCCTAAACTTATAAAGGGGTTTCTTTTGACCCTCTACAATTAGATTTAACTCTTTTTGGAGACAGTAACCTCTTCATTTCTTCCTTTATCGATGTTTTTTCATATTTTTTTAAGAAAATTTAATTTTCTTAAAAACTAATAATTTAATAAGTCTAATATTGTACACATGTATAGACAAACATAAAGGACTCCCAAATATGTAAAAATATTTGGGGTGTTTCATTTAAAAAATTGATCAAATTCTAGTAGGGCAAATTTGAGTACCCTGTATATAAACAAAATATTTTCCAAAAATAGACTTTTATCTCTTATTTATAAATCACTTTAAACAAAATCTCTAACATACATAGTTAAGGCGCTGTAGAAGCCCGACGCACTAATGAAGCTCCCTGTATAATTGATAATTTGGGATTTCCCGATCATAAAATCCAGGTAAAATTGACGCCGTCGGCCGCCCAAAGCCAACCTCTCATCTACGGTCGACCGTTATTAGTTATTTGGTATTCGTCCTTTCATTTGTGCTTTGTGAAAAAAATTCAGATTCGTGATTAGCGCCCGAAGAAAACCCCATATATCAACTTTCCAAACCCGGTCCTGTTGTTTGTTATCCGCTAGTCTGTACATTTTTCTGCGCATGCCCACAGAGGACTGCGCAGTGCCCATGTAGGGGCTATTGTCACTTTGCTGCATTTATCCATATTGTTACGGACATTAAAAATAAGTGTTAGTTTATAGAATTGTATAAAGTTAGGACCTTTTAATTTAGTCTGATAATTTATTTGAATAATTTACCTTAGATTTTCCAAGTTATTTCATCAGTTTCGAAGGTTTCCGAAAACGTCCGAATTATCCATTGAGAACTTTTATGCCATCCTGTACAATGGAATTTTCACGATATTTCTCGAAGATTCTAGATCATTCTTTACTCTTCCACCATACTATAAAAGGGCGACGGGAAACCTCCGATCAGTTAGTATAGATTCGACTTTTGTGGTGTAAACTTCGAGACATTGACAAGAGAAGATTTTGTCGTTGTTGTAACCATACTTACGTTCCATTGTTAATAAAGGTATAAAAACGAAAGCACGTGTTTTTATACGAGGTGTTTTGGAACAATATTATTTTTCAGATTAGTGCTTTAAACATTTAACTATTTTTTCAATTTTGTTTTTTGTTTGGATTATTGTTACTACTACAAATATCAATATTTGAATAAATCCAATATACAGTGAGGATATTAAAAGTGCTCGCCCCTTTATCTTTTGAATGCGATCTAAAAAGAGACAAGATATCGAGGTCGAGTAAATTTTGTCACTACTATCAGGATACATCTACTTTTTGTCATAAAAATAATTTCTGTCACATGACCTAGTACCAAGGGGGCACTACCAATTTTTTTTTCAAATAGAAAGCGGGTTATGTAGCACCTCGTTTTAAAGTTCCTTTGATTCTCTATCCAACGGTACTTGAAAATTGGTTTAGCCGTTCCAGATTTACAGCCGTTTAAACTTTGGTTAAAATAGTGTAAAAATGATGTGGTTTTAATGGTATTGGCTCGTAAGTCTGAAACGGCTGGGCCGATTTTAAAATACAAAGTGGCGGTAAATAGATAATAAAAGGACTTTTAAAACGAAGTGCTTCATGACCCCCTTTCTTTTGGAAAAAAGATGCTAGCGCCCCCTTGACAGTAGGCCAAGTGACAGTAGCCAAAGTGAAAATATTTTCACGCCAAAAAGTAGTTTAAGTAATACCCTTTTACCCAAATTTTATCCGACTTCGATATCTTGTCCTATTCAAAAGTTATGGGGAAGAGAACCTTTAAAAACTGCACTGTATGTACAAATTGGCGCTAAAATTCAAACGATTTTTAAAAATAAAACTGCGATGAATAGAGAATCAGAAGGTGCTACATGATCCCCGTTTTATTTGAAAAAAAATTATGAATTTATTTATTATTGATATTTGTGGTAGTAACAAATATTCCAACACAAAAACAAAATGTAAAAAATAGTTCAATGTTTAAAGCCTGGTTATGGAAAGGACTTCTTTGACGACAATTTACGAAGGGAGCTTTTTTGTAGGGAGTTTAATTTTCTTTTAGAATGTGTATTTTTTGCATTAGAGAGCTCTTAATAATAATAAAAAGAGCTCTAAATTTTAAAATAGGTATTTTTTTATCATTAGAAATGATATTTTCATAGTGCCATATAAAAAAGTCATTAACCATGGTAAGACATTTTTATTCTTTCATTCTAAGTTAAATTGGTACAATAATAGTTAGGTTAAATATAGTTTAAAGTTAATCATGGCCAAAGAAACATAAGATATAAATGTACAAAACTTATATTTTACCTCAAATGTAAACTATCTGTAAATGATTCCACAACATTAAGTACGGGAGCTTCCGGTGGAACAAGAACTTTTAGACTATAAACTATTTCATCTTTTCCGTGTTGGTTTTCCACTGAGCAAGAATAATTTGCTTGATCCACATTTTGTATATCTTTTATTACCTAAAATTTTATGACAATTAATTGCTTGCGTCGACAGACAAATATTTTTTTCCTTCACTTGCAACTTCATAAAAACTCTTGCTATTAAGAAAGAAAATGATACGCTTGGTTTAAAACGGATTTAGGACAATTTCTACAAAAGCACTTTTATTCTTTTGTTAGTTTTTTCATTTTTCAATCGTACTTTTTGGTAGAATTGACAGAAAATTGTTTAGCAAAATATATATATAAAAAAAAAAAAAATTTTTTAAATTTTTAACACCCCGTAGTTCAAAAACTAAGACGTTTAGGACATATGTTTATATGAAGTTTTTTTCTTATTTTTTGTTGTAGAATCGTTTGGTTAAGTTTGTCGGTTGAGTTACTGTACACCCTGTATGTATACAGGTAATTTGATTGATATTGATAACAACTTTGATATCAATTGGTTCCTAAGCGGTGAGGTTTATCGACTTTATTACCTTACCTTATTTTTTAAGTTTTTGATTGTTTATAAAATGGCGCCCCCAGCTTTGCGATATCTGTCAAAATAAAAAAGTTATGATGTTAATAAATGTTAAGTTTTAGGTAAAGTAAAGTGACCTGGCGGTATTTAAAAAGTACTTTTATCTTAAAATTTTAGAATCTGCAAAGCTCGATTTGTGTGCCAAATATCAACTGGATTGGTTAAAAAATAAATGCAATATGGCGAAAAACCAAAATAAAAATTGAATTTTGACGGCTTGTAACTCGAAAACGAATGACATTTTGAAAAAAATTGTATGAAGCTCTACCCTTATTTTGTCAAGTAGAATCACCTCCTTAAGTTTCGTGATCGATTTTTAAATCACCTTGTATTTTGTGTTAGAAAATTTTTGTACAAATATTTTAATTAATATTTTTGGCATTATTCAAGATTATTCCCTCCACTCACCAACACAAACGTTAAAAACTTTAAATGGGAAGGGTGTTAAGTGATACCCTATTTTAGATGGTTTTAAATTTTTAAGGATCCTAATTTTCTTTAAATTGGTTTAGTAGTTTCTGAGAAAATTAACTATAAACCCCGGTGTCCCTTGCCGGTGGCTAACCCATAAAATATGGTATATCACTTAAATGTAAATTGTTTCATGAATTTAGTTGTTTTCTATTACTTCTGGTTTAGCCTTACCTTTGTAATTGTATATGAGAGTCCTGGCATATATTTATTAATTTGAATTGGAAATGGCATTTTGTTTACAATGGTATTGCATTTGCATTAATGGCACTCTATATTAAAAATAAAAAAATATATATATATTTGGAAGTTAAATGTCAAAACGTAGAAAATTAAGCATCAGGAGATCTATGGCTCTTTTATAGATACTTTCACGGCTTCTGCTCCGACGAGTTATCCAGTATAGTCCCTCCACTTGCAACTCCCAGCAGAGAGACTCGTGGTGCCGCGCGTATGCATTGCCAACTGGACAGGCCCAGAACTTTCCACTTCGTTTGTTCTTTTATCCCTATAGTTTTTAGAATGTGGAACCTGCTGCCAGCGGGGGTCTTTCCTTCTCCCCCCAAATCTTTAAGTATTTAAGTCCCGTGTTAACAAACTTCCTCTTACCTTGCTTGCTTAAAACACCCACGGTACGTTGGTACTTAGGCCTTCGGCCTTCGTGGATTGTCCAAATATAAAAAAAATTGTAGTCGAAAATTAATTTTCTATTTAAAGTAGTAAAAATATACCAAGTATCTCATAAAAAATAAGAAAGTTAAGGTCGTTTCCGGCTAAACCGAAAGTAATAGAAAAGAACTGAATTTGTCTACTGAATATATCTACATACCATAAAAAAATATCTGGTCTTTAAGATAGTTAAAATGTATTAGTTTCTTGCCCTATTTGTGGCTCATCGTTTTCCTGGACTAAGATTTTAAAGAATCTTTTAATAAGCCAGTATTTTAAAAAATTAATAAGGGAAACAGAAACAGTTACTATGTTTCTAAAATTTTGTTGTAAATGTCTTGTTTGAAAATTTTAATTAAAACAAAAAAATATTTTATAAAATTTATTTACCAGCGTTGCATTCGATAATATAGATCTTCTCCCTCCAACTTCTAATGGTAAATCATTTAGTCTCCAGACGGCATTGGGAAGAGGAATCCCCACTCTCTTACAGTGCAGATAAATGTCTTGTTTCCATGCACTTATTACTTCCCTTCCAAATGAAGCTATTCTAGCGGGTACGTTTTTTGAAGGAGTAACTGTTATCACTCTAGTACTTTCTCCCTCACCTATCTAGAGAGACAGTATATTTAGTAAAATCTTAAATATTGCTGCATACGAGGTTAATATTAGGAATATATATATTCAACCAAAAGATCATTTACTTACTCTGGTCGATGCTGTTACCCAAAATTGCAAGGTAACAGTTTCATGCGTTCGGACTATCTCGTGCATTTCCGTGCTTGGACTTAACGCCCTTTTGTGAGTACCCTCTTCTTGCCCGCCTTCTACAACGCTCATATAAAATGTGTAACCGGTCAAAGGACCATTGCTAAATTTTGGAGGCAACCAGGATACTAAAATCTTGTTGGGGGCACTTAGAACAGCTTTGATTTGTGCCGGCGCTGAAGGAACTAAAATATACAATTTTAGAGTAAAATTGTTTTTATTTTTATATGTATAGGTTAGGTAAAAAATAAAAATAAGGCTTGGAATGATTTAAAACTTTCGTATTTATGATCGAAATAATATATGTATTTTATTTACCATCTTCTTCTGTTTGACAATACACAGGAGTCGACCTAACACCATCTCCACTGCCCGTGTAAGCTAGTACAGTCATACTGTAGTTCGTAAATTTTCGAAGTCCTGAGATCGTTGTTCTTAACTGATTAATGATTTTTGTTTGCTGGTCATCATTGTCTAAGAACGAAACAATCGTTACTTTAATTCGTTATTATTCATGTCATTACAAAAATAAACTTACCATACCACTCTCCAACAGAATGATAAGTAACTTTATAACCTTGTATAATTCCATTTCTACCTTCAGGTATGGGAGGTTCCCAAGATATGTGTAGACTTTGAGCATTTAAAACTGAACATTGTACGTTATCAGGAGGTAAAGTGGGAGCATCTTCTAGAGTTCGGGCTGTTACCTGTTCACTGGCTGGACCTGAGCCTCTGCTGTTATACGCCTTAAAATAAACGTATGTTATTTATAACTTGCTTAGTACAGATGAATACAGGGTGTTTGGAAAACGCGTTAGGAAATTTTAATTCTGCAATGTAAAATATTGTTAGTAAGTCCTTTAATAAGTCCTTATAGTCCTTATATAAAATATAACCAATCTAGTTAATATTCGGCACACAAATCAAGCTCTGCAGATTCTAAAATTTTAAGATAAAACTTCTGTTTTTATACCGCCAGAGGGCACTTTACCTGAAACATAAAATTTATTTCTTTCATAACTTTTTTATTTTGACAGATATCGCAAAGCCAATGTCGTTATTTTAAAGACAATCAAAAATCTAAAAATAACGTATTCATTATCAAAGTCGATAAATCCCACCGTTTAGTCTCCAATCGACATTAGTGTTTTCATCAATTTCAACCAAATTACCGACGTATTTAAATGGAATCAGCAAATCAAGTAACCCGGTCTCAAACTATGCGAAATTTGACAACCAATGATAATTCTATTACTTACTGTTAAGTTCAGTTTTTTCCTCATTTGCTAGCCCGTAAGAAAAATGCGTATCACGTACTCAACATTTGAATATTTCCATTTTATTTTAGAGCATCGTATCTTTTTAAAACAAAAAAAAAATCTTTTAAACTGAACTTAATAGTAAGTAATAGAATTATCGCTAGTTGTCAAATTTTGCATAATTTCAGGCCAGGCGACTTGATTTGCTGATTCTATTTAAATACGTAGGTAATTTTGTTAAAATTAATAAAAATTTAATGTCAATTGGTGGCAAAACGTTGAGATTTATCAACTTTAATAAGGAGTACATTATTTTTAAACTTTGTAATTGTCTTTAAAATGGTGCCCTCAGCTTGGCGATATCTGTCAAAAAACAAAAAAATTATGAGGTAAATAAATTGTATGTTTAGGTTCCCTCTGGCGGTATAAAAACAGTACTTTTATCTTAAAATTTTAGAATATGCAGAGCTCGATTCGTATGTCAAATGTCAACTAGATTGGTTAAAAAATAAATGCAATATGGCGAAAAAACAAAAATAAAAATTGAACTTTTAACCCTTGGTAACCAGGGAGATTTAGACATTTTGTCAAAGGACTTACTAACATTATTTTACATTGCAGAATGACCCCTTAAAATTACCTAACGCATTTTCCGAACACTCTGTATAATTGTAAGTATACAACTTTGACAACTTCTGGTCTGTTTTGAAATCAATCTTCGACATTACAGTGTTGCGTATTGTAAATCTAACTTTAAAATTTGACTTTCGTTTATATAGCCAGTTGTTGTGAGTACTTTTATTATTATTTACTTTTTATAATTATTTACATACGATTTGGTGCTTAGGACGTTCCTTGATCTGATATTTACCTGTACAATTATACTGTAAGTCGTAAACTTCGCCAAACCCTGTAAAATGGCTTCACCACCATAATGTGGTCTAACTTCTACACTCTTGAACACATAGCTTTGTGAAACACTGTTACTATCGTCGTCTACTTCTTGGTAACCGACATGGTATCCCAACAGATTACCGTTCCAGGTTTCCCTTGGAGGAGGTTCCCAGGTCACCACCAACTCTGTAGATGTTTTAGCTTCGGCTCTAATGTCGACTGGCGCACCACTAGGAACTAAAAACGGTGTCTATTATAATAAATCACGATTTTCCTTGGTAATGTTGTTTCTATAGTTAGGACACTACAAATTGAGAAAATCACCTAAACAAAAATGTATTACATTGGTTTAAAAGTCTGTAATCGTAGTTACTTACTCGATATTCATTATCAATATAAAGTACCCAAAGTAATGTAACTAATAACTGTATTAGGCGACTAAATATAAAATATCATTTTTTCTTACCTTCTTCCAGTGTATTAACTTGAATAGTCTGACTGGGTTCACTAAGTCCCAATCTATTTTCTGCTAAAATTCTTAAATGATATACTTGAGCAGGCCTCAAATTTGGTATTGTAGCTGTCGTTTGAGATCCAGGAGATGTAATTTTTGCTGGTTGATTCGGCCAGGCCTCTGAAAAAATTAATAGACACTATATTGGTTAACTAAACTCAATCAAATATTATATAAACTACCCAACTCTATTATTAGGTTGGACTATATATTTTGTTTAACAATATTTGAAGTACTTTAATTATTCAATGGAGTATCCCTGAACTTTAATTTACTTTTAATAAATTTTGTATTTATGAATTTTGTATCTAAAGTCTGGAAGACTGACAGTTCCCACTGCCGCTCTAGTGGATGTAATTACACCAAGAAACCAGAGGAAGCTAAATCTGGTGAATAAGAAGCACCAGTTAAAAGTGGTTACTAGGCATGCTACAATGCTATTAAAAATCCAGTGTAGTATGCGGGTCTCCAGGGTGATTGGCTGGACGCTAGCCTCTACACCAACCTTAATTATATCTCTAAAAATCATTAAATATTACTAAAATTGTTTTATTTAAATGTTTTTTTGTTTTGTTGTCAGCAAATGTGACACTTATTTTTCAACTAGCTTTCTAAAACCCCCACTGACCCAGATAATAGGTGGTATTAAGTTAATACGATCACGTTTTAGGTTATAAACCTTCTAGTGTTAGAGCTAAGGATAAAGAATCGCTAATTAACAAATTAAATGCTTAAGGCCGAGTTTTACAAAGCAAGTTCAAAGCCAGTTCTACTGAACTAAGGTCAGGCCTTTGAACTTTCCGTAAAATCTCAATATTTCTGTCAGTGTCAAGAAATTGAATGAAATTAAGATTTTACGGAAAGTTTACAGGGTGGCTTTCCAGTGACGAAAATTTTTGTGCTTCACGCTCCATGGCTTGAAGCTCTTGAACTGCTCTAAAAGTTAGTCACTGGAACGCATCCTTAAACAAGGAAAGAGATATACTTTAAGAAATTTTAAAATTTCGTTGTTTTTAACCTTTTTGGCTTTATAGTAATAATCTCTTTTTAATATCTAATTCCATTTTAAATAAATAATTTTAAAAATCCATCCTTAACCATAAAAACCACGTTTGAAGCACAAAAACCAAAGGTGGGGTTGGTGCATGAGGGGCAAGGGGAAAGGAAAACGGAGTAGCTCAGGTGCATAACACTTTCCGTCACTGGAACGCCATAAAGTAGAACGAAATGCTCCTGAGCTACTCGGGAGCGCTCTATTTGCGTCACTGGAACGCCACTCTGGCCTGACCTCAGTTCAGTAGAACTGAGTTTGCCTTGTAAAACTGGGCCTGAGGAAATTAAATATTTTTTTTACAGATACTTCAGTTATACCGGGTCTCAACAAATTTATTAGACAAGCCATAACTCTTGGAGTATTAGAGATATCAAAATGAGACTTGGTATAGGTAAGTGGTTACAGGGTGTAATTTAATTAATGGCTAAAAATACAGGATATGATTCCTTAGCTTATTTTAGGAAGAATAGTTGAGAGTTGAGATACTGAGTGTTAAAATTCCAAAAAAAAAAATAAAAAAATTTAAATATCCTAACTATTCTTTACCCAATTTTGTTTTAGTTTGGCAATATTATTAATGACATTCAGGGGGTTTATGACTAACCTAATTACATTTATTTAGTCCAGTGGCGTCTCGAGAGGCAACTGAAGGAATATTTTCTACAAAATAAATAATAGTTTAAAAAAACTAAAAAACACGCTTTTATATGCAACCGAACTAAAAATTAGAAAATAATTTTTCATTACAAAGAGTTTGTCACTTCAGAATAAAAGCGTGGGGTGCTTAATATATTAAATGTTAATATAATATATCTTTGTAATGAAAAATTATTTTCTAATTTTTAGTTCGGTTGCATATAAAAGCGTGTTTTTTTATTTTTTTTTAACTATTATTTATTTTTCATTTTTAGTTCGATATGCATGTATGTATGTAAAAATGCTCCAGTTTATTCACTAAAAAATCCTTCGCCATTTTGTCAAGAGTAGCTAATAAAAGCGTGTTAAAAACACAGTTTTCTTTAAAGTTCCTGAGAAAAGTTTGGGATGTTGCAAAAAGATAGATAGATGGATAGATAGATAGATAGATAGTGACAACCCAAGCTAATAAAAGCGTGTTAAAAACGATACGCCACTGACTGTGTAAATGTGTGTAAAATTTTTGTGCTTCATTTAGATTAGGCGGATAAAAATACTGCTTTTATGTCTCTTAGTTTTTTCCGTATCATGTTAAGTTTAAAAGACAAAAAAGTCACTTATTTGCATATTTTTAGATCATAAAAGAAGCATTGCGGCATCTTTTTCTTTTAAAAATTAGGTTTTATTATTTTTAATAAGCAATTATGTAACAAAGATAATTAATACTTATTTAAATAAGGTTTATATCCAGTATAACAGTTTCTACTAAAATAAGTGTTTTTGAATTTTTTCGGTTTTTTTTTAAATTTAACACCCTGTATCTCAAAAGTTAAGACCTTTAGGACATATGTTCATATAAACTTCTTCCTAAAATAAGCTAAGGAATCATACCCTGTATTTTTAGCCATCAATTAAATTACTCCCTATATAAAGAGAAAAGTTTAGGAATATTTTTTACTTCCCAGTCGTTTCCGGTTTAACCGGAAATGATTCCAATTTTGAATTTTTAAATGGAACACCTTGTAAAGTAAATTCATACTTATACCGTTCTGACTTAAGGACTTCGATTATATTGCCTCCAATAAATCTTCCTACCGGCCGGCAGACTCCGTCCAGCTGCAGGCAGGGCCGGAGTGGACTTTTTACTTTTACATTGAGAAGGAATTGAAATATTGATAGATAGATATAAATTGTCTAAAAATATGATTGGTTCCAAATGCTTTATTATGAGTGCAAAAATATAAAAGACTCTTCTCTTGACTACCATGACGACACAACTGCACATTTATTTGAAGACTGGTTTAAAAATAAGTTAATTCCCAATATTCCTCCTCAAAGTGTTATTGTTATGGATAACGCTAGCTATCATAGTAGGCAATTAAACAAACACCCTTGTTCAAGCGACACCAAAGCAATTATTCAAGAATTTATGCACGCCAATAATATTTATTTTCATGAAAATTATTCAATAAAACAATTACTTGAAGTATTAAAATGTTTTAATATAGAGAAAAAATATGTTTGTGGTAAGTTTGCAAATAGCATGGGACATTCAGTTTTAAGGCTTCTACCATATTACTGGATTTTTAACCCTATAGAACATATTTGGCATCAATTGAAATCGCAAGTTAGACGTAATAACAGTTCACCGACTTTAAATTGTTTTGTATTAGGCATTATCACCAGGGAAATAGATAAAATACCAGTAAATAGTTGGAGCAACAGTGTAGATCAAGTAATTAAAGTTGAACAATCATATATCACACTTTCAAGTAATGTTAAGGAGTTAATTATACAGTTAGGGGATGATAGTGATAGTGACACTGATTTAATTGAATAGGTCCTAATAATAATTATAAGTTGTAATATTTTTAGATACTTTTCATTTTATATTGTATATTGTATTTTTAAAAGCTTTTTATTTATATATTTTTTTAAATGACTAAGTAGGTATAATTTATTTTTTTAAACATTGCCATCACGTGACTTTTTGACGCAATGATCAACGACAAGTAAATTATATTCTTTCTTTGTCATTCTCTATAAACATTAAACGACAATATAAACGAAAGCGATGTCGAAAAACGCTATTAGAAAGTCGTCATTTAGTCACGTGATGACAATGTTTAAAAAAATAAATCCCTAGGTATATTTTATAAATAATATTTTTGTTCCTATTAATAATAAAATATGTGATTATCAATGTGTTTCTATTTTTTCCTATAAAAAAGTAAATTCCACCCTGTTCCGTTCAAATTTTATAGCAGGTAACACCTGGCTAAAGCGCCGGCCGACAATAGGGGACAAAAGGGTCGTTTATTGGCCTCAAGAAGTGAGAACGGAATAAGTATGAATGTACTTTACCTTTTTATCATTTTTGGATTAGTAAGATAATTCTAAATCAAAATGTGACATTTTAAAAAGCTATTTAAGCAGAGTGGATTTTTTTAGGACTATTTAATTTAAATCCAACGATACCAATTTATTTGCGATCGGATTAAAAATAAAGTCATAAATAAAGGATCATAGCCACCTAGATGCAATATTACAAACGGCTCTCAAAAAATCAAGTAGACGTAAAAACTTTTTAAAATGTCAAATTACTATTAGAAATTGTCTTAGTAATCTAAAAATGTTAAACTATACAGAGTGTTCCATTTAAAAATTAAAAATTGGAGTCACATATAAACCGGAATTAAAAAAAGTGGAATATACAAAAATACCCTCCTCTTTCCATGCCATTTACCTATATTAGGCTTCATTTTTATATGTCTAATACTCTAAAAGTTGGGGCTGAGAAAAAAGTTCTCTAAGCCCGTTCTTTTTACGTTAAAATCTTACTCTTCTCTTCTATACCTCTAATCGGGCTAATGCATTTTTTATATCGGTTGATGCATCGCCGGGCGGGACATAGGAAATCCCATGTAATTTTTAAGGGGTCAATTATTGGCTCCCCTAATTATTTAAGAAAAAAATTCTATTGAAGTTTATTGAAAAGCATGCAAATCTACGTCCATGGTAAAAACTTTAGATTTTTCGGTTAACCCGTTTGCTAGTTAGATGCTAATATATTTTTAAAAATTGTTACATTATCGCCTCATATTTATGAACAACAATAAAAATACCAGTTAGCGTGACATAACGTTGCCATTTTGAAATTTAATGCTTTATTATTATCAAATCGTAGAGCGAAAAGATTAACCATGAGTTATACTACCGAAGAAAAAGTATTGATGAATTAATGGTACTCTCACGTTTATTTCGAACATATTAATTATTGTAATAATATTAATTTATTGCAGCATGTAAATATTATAAATATCATAAGTTCTTGAAATTTGTTACTCTAGTTTAGTTTAACTTAACTTAATTCGTTTGTATAAATACAACTTTAATCTTTTTTCACTGTACGATTTTTTGATAATAATAAAGCACTAAATTTCAAAATGACAACGTAATGTTATGCTAACTGGTATTTTTATTGTTGTCCATAAATATGAGGCGATAATAATGTAACAATTTTTAAAAATATATTAGCATCTAACTAGCAAACGGGTTAACCGAAAAATCTAAAGTATTAACCATGTACGTAGATTTACATGCTCTTCAATAAACTTCAATAGAATTTTCTCTAAAATAATTAGGGGAGCCAATAATTGACCCTATTAAAAATTACATGGGATTTCCTATGTCCCGCCCGGCGATGCATCACCTGGTATAATGAATTTGTTGTCATTCTAAAAGAACGTTTTAAATATCTAATAAATATATGTAATAATTTTAATTAGTTTTAAAATTAAACTTAGTGTTTTTAATAACTTTTATCATTTATTTCAATTTTTAAGCTGCGCTGCTAGCTGTAACCCAATTTAGGGTGTGACAATATCTATTAAAAGTAAAAACGAGTGAATCGTAAAATATATAAATCAAAATGTTTCATACCTGCACCAGGTTTGTACTGCACAATATAATTCGTAATGGGACTATTTCCAGCATACGGATAAGTCCAGGATATACCTATGGATCTCGATTGTTGGTCCATGACTCGTACGTTCCTCGGCGGCTCCGGAATTTCCTGAACGATGAGCTGAATGTTCATGTCGTCGCTTCCATACGAATTTACCGCCGAGCAGATAAAGATGCCGGTGTCTTGTCTTATTGTGCGTTCGATTCCTGGAAAGGCGATAGATAAATGAAATCATACAGGATAAATAATTTATTTTGTCGTATGGCATCCATTTAGTATATCTCTTGAAGACTAACTTCACAAGGAGTATCATAGTTTTTTGTGTTATGATATATGTATTTATAATTTAATTGTTCGGAGTCAAGTTTGAAACAAATTTGAGTTTTTTTATAATCAAGATATTTAATCCTTAAGTAGGAGCGTCGGGGTCAAATGGTCAAATTGACCCACAGCTTTGTCAATTTTGTAATAACTTTGATATTTTTTACAATAAGAAATAAAATATCTATGTACTTTCCTAAAACCTCGTTAGGTATATACTAATAACAAAAAAAAATAACACCATTCATTTAAAAATTCTAGGTTTTCTGCGCGTGGGGGTCAATTTGACCCTCACGCGCCTCCTAACGTTACAGTTTCGACAAATATGTATAAAGAGTTTAGGGAGTCGGAACAAATTTATTATTTATTAATTACCTTTTTTTCTAGCTATATTATTTCTGCCCGATAAAAAGACAATAATACATCAAATTTTTGTGTGAAATAAAAACAACCAATGTGCAAACATCATATGAAAACAATTTGTGAGCAGTGCCTAGCTTCTAGACAACAAGAAGCAACAGATTTAGAATAAACTCCCATTCCATTTGGTATTATAAATATTTAAGCATTTTTTTAAAAATTTTAATAATAAGAGTCCAAGTACGATCCCCATTTTTGGGCCTATATAATTTATTTTAATTAATTTATGTCAACTTAGTTGTGTTTGTAGTATAAAGTGTACTAATAAATATGAAAATTCAGTCTTTTGCCTTTCTCGCATTGCCGTCCCATAATTAGCTTTTGAAAAAATGACACTGACTTCAATTAAAATGACATTTAAATGTTTTATTACGAGAATTTTTTTCCTGGGCAAATTTTTTATTTCATTAAAAAAATTCCCCAACTATTTAGTAGTTAAAACAAAAATCAAAGGAAAAGTAATTATTGTATGTTTTCGGTTGGGGGTATATTTAATCCCCCCACGCACCTATTTACGTAATAAAAAGCACGCGGCTACTTAAGGGTTAAGAAAAGTTTTTTAGTTCATCTTATGTGCATAAATATCAACAACAAACATAAAAAAGAAATCTTTCAAACTGACTGTACCGTGTCCATGGTGAAAAACACGAAAAGCAAGGAGTCAGTATGGTACCAACGGTAAGATTATATCTTACCGTCAAACAACGAAGTTATTCATATAAGAGACTCTTGTTTTTGTATTTTTTACCATGGATCCGGTACAGTCAGTGTGATAACTCCTATGAGGTAGAGGAAACGCGTCACTAGAGAGGGTCCTAACAAATGACATGAAAAGCAGAAATGGTGGAGTTCGGCCAAGCAGTCAAGTGCGGAAAAGGCACTTTCTGCACGTGTTAGGAACACTATTTATTCTACGAGTGACAGGAAAACATTAGAACCAAATTTCATTATTTTTTTATATTTTAATACAATGCTACCTAATACCCTACTTATACTTATTAATAATGTTGGTAAATGAAAATTCTTCATTTCGACGCTCTAAAATATGTTTCAAAATTTTGTGTGGAAAAGTACTTTTCCGCACTAGTGCAGAGAAAAGTTACACTTTCAGATCTAAAATGCCTGCAGAAAAGTAAAATTTTTCGCACGCGAGTACGAAAGAGGTGTTTCAGTACAAATAGTTTTCTTTTATTTAAAAAACCTTAAAAATGTTTAATTCAACAGAAAAGCTGAAAGGTTTAAGTGAAAAAACAATTTTGCAATCGCCTCCATACATTTAGAAAATTGCATTTTTATCGTTACGTTTATGCATATTGCACATTATTTTGTCATTCTTTTAAAAGGCGATATATCGTGTAATATTTTCGTTCTGTTTTTTAATTTTACAACTTGAGCACGCACATCCTTCTTTGTGATTTCTTTCTAAACCGTTCTTTTTTTTTTTTAAAGATTCCTGAATGCAGTTGAGAAATTAAATGAGATTTGACATTGAGTTAATAAAAGTGACTGAAACGTTATCTCGAAGAGAAGTGTGAATATGTAGAGATTTTTATCGAGTTGACGAATTTTTAATTAAATTAAGCCCAAATTTCTACTTTTTTATACAGGGTGATTCAAAAATCGATCACGAAACTTAAGAGGGTGATTCTACTTGACAAAATAAGGGTAGAGCTTTATATTTTTTTCGAGTTATAAGCCGTCAAAGTTCAATTTTTATTTTGTTTTTTTCGCCATATTGCATTTATTTTTTAACCAATCTAGTTTATATTTGGGACACAAATCGAGCCTTGCAGATTCTAAAATTTTAGGACAAAAGTACTTTTTTAAATACCACCAGAGTTCACTTTACCTAAAACTTAAAATTGATTTACATCATAACTTTTTCATTTTGACAGATATCGCAAAGCTGGGAACGCCATTTTATAGACAATTAAAAACTTCATATAAACATATGTCCTAAACGTCTTAGTTTTTGAACTACGGTGTGTTAAATATTTAAAATAATAATTACTGAAAAAAAACTTTTTATTTAAATTTTTAAGACCCCGTAGTTCAAAAATTAAGACGTTTAGGACATATGTTAATATAAAGTTTTTTTCTTATTTTTTTTTGAGAATCGTTTGACCCTGTATGTATGTAGGTAATTTGAGTGAAATTGTTGAAAACTTTGATGTCTATTGGCGCCTAAACGGTGAGGTTTATAGACTTTAATAAAGAGTACCTTATTTTTTAAGTTTTTAATTGTCTGTAAAATGGCGCACCCAGCTTTGCGATATCTGTCAAGAAAATAGTTATGATGTAAATAAATTTTAAGTTTTAGGAAAGTGCCCTCTGGCGGTATTTAAAAAAGTACTTTTATCTTAAAATTTTAGAATCTGCAAAGCTCGATTTGTGTCCCAAATATAAACTGGATTGGTTAAAAAATCAATGCAATATGGCGAAAAACCCAAATAAAAATTGAACTTTGACGGCTTGTAACTCGAAAACGAATGTCATTTTGAAAAAAATTATATGAAGCTCTACCCTTATTTTGTCAAGTAGAATCACCCCCTTAAGTTTCGTGATCGATTTTTGAATCACCCTGTATAGGATTTATTTTTTTAAATTTATATTATTAAGTATTTACCAAGTTCGGAAACCATCCCATCATCCAAAGTTTGTTCTCGAATCGAGTAGCGTTGATCACCTGTAATAAGTATCGCTTTTTAATAATGTTTTATGCAAAAAAGTATTTTTGTTAAATAACTTTATTAAATACACTTTTTATTTTAAAACCGCTTTTATTATATATTTTTTACTCACCTTCTTTAGATATGTGTTGTCCTCCAACTTTCCAAGTAATTTGCATTGGGGTATCCCCATTTGCTGAACACTGTAAGTGAGCTTGTTCGCCCTTGACCACCTGAACTTGTTTAGATTTTTGTAAAAAATGTGCTGGGGCTGAAAATAAAACATTTTTACTTAAAAACTTGTCTATTTTAAAGGAAAATTAAACTAAGAAAAATATCCAGTCGTAGTCCCTGGGCAAGTAATGAAATAAACTTCATAATAAAAACACTTTTAAAACTTTTTAGAGGGGTTCCTTTTGACGAGTCTATCACGAATATTCATACCGCCATATATGGAAGCTGCGCTTTAACCCAGTCTGTCAATGTCAAATATCGGGTATCGGACAGGGCGAAGGCGTCAATTTTTTGTCAAGTATAGCACAATATTTTACTTACAATTTTTAAACATTTTGCCAAAAATAGTACGGGTTATAGTCATGAGACTGTTACAGACTTTCAAAAATGTGTTTAGGTTATAGAATTTTAGAGAGTTAGGATCATTTAATTTAGTTTGTTAATTTATTTAAATAATTTACCTTAATTTTTCCAAGTTCTTTCATTACTTTCGAAGGTTTCCGAAAACGCCCGAATTATCCATTAATAACTTTTATGGCATCATGTACTATGGAATTTTCACGATATTTCTCGAATATTCTAGATCATTCTTTACTCCTTCACCATACTATAAAAGGGCGACGGGAAACCTCCGATCAGTTAGTACCGATTCGACCTTTGTGCTGTAAACTTCGAGACATTGACAATTTAAGATTTTGCCGTTATTGTAACCATAGTTACGTTACATTGTTAATAAAGGTATAAAAACGAAGGCACGTGTTTTTATACGAGGTGTTACGGAACAAGACGATAAGAATCAAACACATGTTTTGGATATCGGACTAAGCGTGTCATGTGACTGTAACCCTTACGATTTTTGGCACAATGCTTTAAAATTGTATGTAAAACATTGTGGTAAACTTGTCCGACAAAAAAGTGACGTGTTTGCCCAGTCCGACACTCGAAACATTTGACATTGACAGACTGGGTTAAAGCGCCGCTTTCATATATAGCGGTATGAATATTCGTGGTAAACTCGACAAAAGGAACCCCCTTAAAAGGATTTAAAAGTGTTCTTATTATAAAGTTTATTACATTACTGATACAGGGACTATCGTAGCTTTAATGAAATTATTTTTCGTTTAAGTAGAAAGTTTACTTTTTACGAAAAATCTCAATCTTTTTAATATTTCTGTTTTACCACGCATTTCTTTACTTTATATTATAAAACCTTAATTTAAAATAAAAAAAAAACATAATTTAACTTCTTATTCTTATTTTAAAAATATTATTTTTGTACCAACCTAATAAACTAGAGTAGCTTTAGGTAAACATTTTTTTATGCATTTAAAATCCAATATCTTCAACAGAATTTCATCTGGGGGCCTGGGAATTTAATAAAGCTCTAGTCAAATATCATATTTCAAGTCTGTGATTTTTCTTGTTTATTTTTGGTATAAAATATGATTTACGCTGACATTTTTATTATTTGGTTAAGCTTAATTTTTAACGATGTTTTGAAGTTTAAATTAATTTTTAAAAAATTGTCACGAAATAAAGTTTTTAAAACGAATATACGTTTATTTATTTTTAATGTATTTATTATTAATAATTTAATTGTGTCTTTTAAAAGTTCTTTAAGTACTTGCGCAACATATTGTAACTGAAGTAACTTTTTTTTTTTTATAAAATATTGTGAACACCTAGTTTACTTAACATTGGAAAATTTGCTACATAAAAATATACGTGAGGTGTCAAGGTCTTAAAAGTATAAATTAAACAATTTTCTAGGTTACTTTTATAATAATAGAATAAAAACATTAAACAAACGGGTAGCGTAGAAATGCAAAACAAACACTGGGAAATTTGATATTTAAAGAAGAGAGAAAGAAATTAAAAGGGATTATTTATCAGATAAGAAGTAGTTAGTGAAGTCAAGCATAAAGTTAAAGTTTTAGTCACGCCCCGTACGGGCTACTCCTAGTGGGGGTATGCCCGTACTAAATTAAGTTAGTTCAATAAGTTAAGTTGGTCCTAAAAAATACAAAGTTAGTTTTGATGGTCCACCGGTCTCATGGTCCAAGAAGATAGTTCCATATGGTACATTTGCCCAGTGACGTAAAATGGCCTATATGAATTCCAAAATTTATACACGTCACATATGGTAGAGAATTATTTTTTTTAATAATAATAATGATTTAATATGCAGAGAAAAGTAGCCTAAAAGTAAAATTTGATAATAACTCTTTTTTAACCCACCGTATATGTAATATTTAGTTATGAAAGGGTCATTGTTTTGATGATATACAATATGCGGGAAAGGTTAAGACCATTTCTAATAATGCAGAGCTAGCTAGTTTCAAATAAACATTTTTTATTTACCAAGTCAGATGTTTTGTATAGTACATATGTAGTAAAGTTAATGAGTAATAACACTATGTATTTAAAGTGTTCTATATAGGAGGTATAAAATTTAGGACACTTTTCTCTAAAAAAAAAAAATAATCTTAACCGTTACAACTATATTTAAATAAAACTACTTGGAGAAAATCTAAAATTTAGAAATTATTCTGTTGACAATAGCAAAAAATTAAAAAAAAAATTATTATCTGACAAATCTTTTAATTTTTTGAAAAAAAGTCGAGGCTTCAAATTCATCAAAACAATTGTCTTTTGGATTAAAGGCTATTTGAACCTTTTTTGTTTTCATATTTTAGATGAAACTTTTTGATGTCTTTAAAACTTTGGAAAGTTAAGATTATTTACATAAATTTAAATAATAGGTAAAATATTGTTAGATTTTTGAATTTTTGTAAGCTATATGGAACTATCGTTTTCGGTAATATTGCTATTTTTTTAAGGGTTTAAAGTAAATTTGGCTCATATAGCGTTGTGGGTCCAACGCTTTCAAGAAGGGGGCATATGTGAACACCTAGTACAAAAAAAGTATACATTTTGGGAATTTTAAAAATATACATTTTTGGGAATTTTAAAATAAGTATACATTTTAATTAGTTTACTTAACATTGGGAAATGTGCTACATAAAAATATACGTGATGTGTCAAGGTCTTAAAAGTATAAATTAAACAATTTTCTAGGTTACTTTTATAATAATAAATTTATGGTTCAATTATCAATTTTGTTATCATAATTTAAAAAAATATGAAATTTAGATTATTTGGATTTTATATGTTTTACCTTAGTTTTAAAATATACTGTGTGGGCCAAATTAAACTTGCACACATTTTAACTAATGATAACTTTTTATCTGGTGTGCCTACCGTTTTTATTTTTACATGGCTAATAGGTAGATATGTTTTCTCTAGGTTTGTTAATATTGGTCGAATAGATTAAGTCTGGATCGGACTTACAGGACTTTTTCCAAAATGATGCATTTAACTTCGTTGCAAAAGAAATTAAATTTATCTAAAATTGGGCTAATACGTTTAATTTTTATTAATTTACTGTTAAGTTGTGTCAGCATCCAACTCAGGAACCATGGTAACCACACATGTTTGGTTTTCAGAGCACACTAAAAAAGGTTTCCTGTTAAAATCAAGAGAAATGCATGCTTTTGGGGCGCTTCATTTATCAAGAATAATTATAATTCTTAAATCCTCAAATTGTTACCAGATTTGCTTTTACTGAATCATTTCTCATAGTTTGTCTACAAGAAAAACGTATTAGCTTATTTGTAGCTAAATCCGGTTTCTTTTGCAACGAGGTTAAATACATTATTGTGAAAAAAGTCCCTTAAGTCTGGTCCTGACCAAATCTGTTTGACCAATATTGGCAAACCTAAAAGAACACATCTACCCATCAGCCCTTTAAAAATAAAAAGATAGGCGCAACAGATAAAAAGTTATCATTAGTTAAGCGTGCAAGTTTAATTTGGCCCACCCTGTATGACCAACATTTGTTTAAATTAAACAAATATTTTTTTTTGGTTTATTTAAAAACTAAACGTATTACTATTATTATGCTGAAAGTAATAGAAATATTTAACGAAACGTTACAAAATAATAAAAAAATACGCAATATAATTTTATTTGTTTACCTACATTACTTCTATTTTAAAATAATACCAACGATCTATAAATATATCATTGATAATACCTTTTTTTTTAATTAAAAGCAATACCTTCCCACCAAAGTTAGCATTTGTATCTCCCTTACCATATTTTATTTATTACGTAATATATACTTAATTTCAAGTGTCAATCACAAAAAATTATTTTCCTGAATTCCTAATTTTCGCTAAAAACCAGATATCCGCTTATTGATTTACATCCCCTTAAATTTTTAGGTATTAGGTATATTACGGCAACCGCAAAAAGAAGTAAGCTTATTGATCTTTTTATGACCATATTTTTAAAAATATAAAAGATAGACTATAGTGTGGTATTTTTTAAAGCCCATAATAATAACTTTTTAATAATTTAACACATTAGGCGTATCCTTTCTTCTCTTAACACCAAGAAATCGTCTGGGCTAGATGGAATACCAGCAATCGTTTTTAAAAAATGTGCTCCTGAACTTGCACCTATTTTAACCAGGCTCTTTTGAATTTCTAATGACACGGGTATTTTTCCAGACAGCTGGAGAGCTGCACGTGTCCAGCCTATTCCCAAGAAAGGATCTAAATCTCTTCCATCAAACTATAGACCCATTTCACTCCTCTCAATGCTTTGTAAAGTAATGGAGAAATCCATTAACTCGCAAATTCTCTTCACTCCACTTTTCAGGTTCCCAAGCCAATCTCTCAACCCGACTTGGAAGGCAAACCCAGGGCGATGCAGATATCTCTTTCACAGGATCTCAATTTGATATTGGATAGGGGCGCCAAAAATCTCGTTCAATTTAATGAATCCAAAACACAATCATGTTCCTTGTCGCGAAAAAATCATCAAACACTCACCCTTTGCTTATGAGTGGCCAGGTTTTGCAGAGCGGGGACACATTTAACCTTGTGGGCGTCACATTTGAAAATAACCTTAACTGGCATAAACACATTGTATCTATAGCCACCGCGGCGTCAAAAAGCTTGGATTTTTTTCCGAGCCAAAAGTATTTTTCCCCTTCCAATTTATACACTTTGTATGTGTCCCAAATTCGACCCTCTCTGGAATATTTTTCTCATGTCTGGGGAATGGCATCCCCTACAACCCTCACCATTCTTGATGCCATTCAAAAAAGGGCTGTTCGTCTTATTAATGATCCTTTACTTACTCAAACACTTCCTTCTCTTGTCCATCGTCGAGCTGTGGGAGATCTATCGCTCTTCTATACGATACTTTTACTGCTCCGACGAATTATCCAGTATAGTCCCTCCTCTTGCAGCTCCCAGCAGAGAAACTCGTGGTGCCGCGCGTATGCATCCCCATACAGTTCAGTTGGACAGGCCCCCAACTTCCCATTTCGTTCGTTCTTTTATCCCTAGAGTTTCTAGACTGTGGAACCTGCTGCCAGCGGAGGTCTTTCCTTCCCCCCAAATCTTCAAGTTTTTAAGTCCCGTGTTAACAAACTTCCTCTTACCCTGCTTAAGACACCCACGGTACGTTAGTATTTAGGCTTTCAGCCTTCGTGGATTGTCCAAAGATAAAAAAATTATTCATGGTAATTTATTTAAAAAATTGTAGTACACTGTATATCTTAAGAGATAATAAAAATCCAATCACTGCTTCGAAAACCACAAAATTAACCAAATAAATTGGTATTTAATAAAAAATTTAAGGGGAGGGTGTAAATTTATTTATTAACATCTGGTACATTTTCTCGGATTCAAAGCTGAAATACCCTCTTTATTGTTTTGCTCTTGTTAAGAGCAATTAAGCTTTGAAGTGGTTGGTCACCACCAAAAATATAAATTACAATGTAAATTTCATTGCATACATTATCACTTTAGTGTGGTAATGTTTTAGTTGGAGTACTGAATCACTTGGTGGCGAATTTCTAATTACGAAAGTATAAACAAATGTGTACAGTTACTGTACATTGTTACAGTTTATAACAAAAATTTAAATTTGTAAATGCTTAAAAAATTGCGGCAGCATTTAATTTATTAAATTGCATTAGCTTGAATCAACTTATTAGTATTGTTGTTTATACTAATAAATATTTCATTATAATTTAAAAAACTATGACATTATTATTTTAAATTTTTAACCTAATATTAAAATATATGATACACATTTTATATGAGAATATTTTAAAATTAATCGTGTTTTATATTTGTGATTATAATAGAAGCATATTTGAAAGAAAAACATTAATTATAAATTATATTTTTACGCCCTGTTAGTGATTATTTTGGAAAACCAAAAGCACTTTCTTAAGGCGCTTATTATGCTCTTCACGAAAATATTTTTATTTTTCCAATACGACGTTTCGTACCATCATCAGCTTCATTTTTTTAAAATACGAACCAGGATGATGGTAGCTAAAAAGCAAAACGTCGTATCAGGAAAGTAATAATATTTTCTTGAATAGCATTAAATAGTGCTATTGCTTCACACTAACAGGGCCTTTGCTTACTTTACCCAACTCTCCATCTCTTATAATTACCGAGATATCAGTGTTAATGCATCGACTTTGTAACACCCTGTATTTACGGAGACGAAGACCGCCGAAAATGTTAAATAATTTCTTATTATGGGCGGTTTTTTACTTATTTTATCGGGAGATCCTACCGTCTAGCGGTTTTGCCTCTAAAGACTATTAAAAACCGCCGAATAATAGTTAAAGTCAATATAACCTTAATTTATACACACATATATAACATTTATTTTGCTGTGCCGTGAGTGGTTATCTTTGTGGTTTTATTATTTAATATTGAAGTTTATAGCATCCTTTTTAAAAACAAATTGAAGTAGTATAGCGATATGGGGACGGGCAAATAAAACCACTATTGTATTGTCAGTTTATTAAGGGCCTATAATTAAAAACACACATTACAAAACCATTTCGTCACTTGGACCCAATATTTTGCAACACCAAAAACACTTTCAAAAGATATAATGCAGGAAAGCCAAATCCACCGGTAAAATAAGTAAAAACCGCCGGTAATAAAAAATATATAAACATTTTTAGTGGTTTTTATGTACGCAAATAGATAAAACCGCCGGACGCGGTTTTGTTCTTATAACTGAGCAAAACCACCGGCGGTCATTTAGTTAGTGTCTTTAAGAGATGTGCTGCCGCTTTACTTTTTTTTATCATTGTACGTCTTTAAGGGCTTATATTTTTTTAATGGCAAGAAGAAGGGATATGTTCATAAAGTATGAGTGCCACTTAATATATCGTGCCCTTATTGTGAATATTTTATGCTTTACTTACAGACCTTTAGACTCCTTAAGGAAAAAGGACGGTCGAATTACTGGCGACTTAAGAAATATGTCTTTGTAAACCCGAACCCAATATTATTTCTGGTCGCCTGAAAAAGGTATTGACCCTTGTTCTCTTCAAGCTATAAATATAAAGTGACGGATTATTTTTCTTGTGGAAAAACATTGTAAATCATTTCAGTAACATTAATGCCCTGGTTTTTCTGGTAAAAAATAAATTAACATAAAACACAGTGGCCGCTATTTTGGTACTATTTGAGGTAGAAGATTTTTGGAAGAGCTTTAAGAAAATACTTCATTAATTATTTGGGCAATAATTAAAGTACCGCCATTTTGTAGAATGTAAAACTACTGATTTTTTGTTCTGGGGTTATAAAGTACTCGTCAGGAGCTTCAACATGAAGTATCACTTGACGCTATTCTAAAATGACCCTCAGCTGTTAGCTTAACATTTGGAGCTGTCACTAATATGTAAAAAAATGCACACCTTGGTCATAAATTATTATCCTTTCCAGTTTCATGAAAATATAACTAGCGGTTCAGAAGTTAGAAGGAGCGACGTACTTTAGGAGTTCACTGTATTTGGGGTAGCGAAAGAAGATTTTCTTTAAATCGTAGCTCATTTTATTTAAATTATACACAGATGGTACCAAAAATATAAAAACTGCTAAATATCTTAAAAACTAATGGCACTAATGGCACTAAAAAAGTTTTTAATAAAAAAGTTGTATAAAATCAAACGGAAATCTTGTGCTAACCTTGGATTTGACAGTGTTATTTATGGATATTTGATATAGTTATTTATTAGATAAGTGAGTTATATTACATATAAGTCACGCAAGAAAAGTTTAACTCTCGAGCCCAAAGGGCGAGAGAGGTAATTTCTTAAGTGACTTATATGTAATAACTCACGTGTCTAATACATAATTTTATTCAACACTTTCGTATAAATCGTTTTTATTATCGAAAATAATTTGAAAACGTCATACATTATTTGTTACTTGTCATTGTCAACACCAGCAACAAAATTTTGTATTTTTTGAAATGTTGGAAATAATAAAGAATTAGTATAAGTCACTAGTGAGCTAAAGTCTATAATTCACTACTTATAGTACACTTTATATCCTCAAAATCTGATCAATTATGTAAATATTATATGTAAGTGTTGGATAAAATATTTTTATCCAACACTTACATATAATATCTACATAATTGATCAGATTTTGAGGATATAAAGTGAACTATAAGTCACTAGTGAGCTAAAGTACCCTTTAGCTCACTAGTGAATTATAGACAATACAAAATTTTGTTGCTGGTGTTGACAATGACAAGTAACAAATAATGGATGACGTTTTCAAAATATTTTCGATATTAAAAACGATTTATAAGTGTTGGATAAAATTTTGTATTAGACACGTGAGTTATTACATATAAGTCACTTAGGAAAATTACCTCTCTCGCCCTTCGGGCTCGAGAGTTAAACTTTTCTTGCGTGACTTATATGTAATATAACTCACTTATCTAATAAATAACTATTATGTTTTACCCATCTATTATTGATCTGTAATACCTTAGAAACGGAATATGTTATGGTAGCAATAATACCTGCTATCACACCTAGGGCATTATAAGCGGGCATTATGATAATGCCCGCTTATAATGCCCTAATTCGCTAATATGGAAATTTTATTGCTTATCCAAATTTATTTCTCTCACAATAAAGATCAAGTTTATACAGAAAAGAATTTTTAATAGTCGATACACAATTAACCTCGGAATTAACTGAATTGGCAATCATTTTGGCTACTTTGTTTTTGGATGAAATACTTTCTTCTATATATCCTTCAGCTACTGAAGAGCTTTTCCATTTCCCATGTTGTTTTAGCGTTTCAAACGAAGCACCTGCCTCAACAAGTAAAGTTGACATTATCCAATTTTAAAAATTTGGCGATCAATGTTGGGACGCTTCCTATGGTATGTTTTCCAATGGGTTGTACTGTACATCGACCCTTTCTATAGGTAAGAAAGAATCTTCGCTCTCTTATTCCAGCTGGTCTTAATGTTGTGTACTTTTTTATTAAATTTAAAGCGCCTAAATCTTCTTCAATGATAGTAAAACTTTTTGAAGTTGAAGTTTTAGTTTCTGGTACCTTTATAGCCAAAACTGTTCCTCTATCTTCAATGTCATCAATAGTCATTTTGACCAACTCATCTCGTCTTAAACCTCCAAAAACACCCATTACCAATATGACTTTGTGTACCAAGTAGATATCATCAGGAGCCTTCTTAATAAATTTTAATATTTATTCTCCTTCCAAAACTTTAGACTTCTTCGGGACGTATCCTTTCGACTTAACTTTTAAAAAAGATATGAGACGATGGTATTGCGAAATGTCTATATTTTCATAGACCATCAACGTAGACCTTAGGGTGGAATACTTGGTCCAGAGAGAGTTCGGACTATATTTTTCCGACTAAAAATAATAAAGTTTTTTTAAACATATGTATTAAAATAAAATCAATATCTTACCAGTTCCTGAAAATATGCCATTAAAACGGTTTCCGTTATTTGAAGAATTGCGTTCGCATCTTTCCAAATACCAAATATGCCATACTCCCGATCATACTGTTGCCTTGATTTAACTGGCAAAAATTTTCGGTCGCTTTCATGGCCTTTCCTCTTATATTTTGTGGAATTTCTTCCATTTTGAGCAAATCGTTAAATAAAAATGCCAACTGACTAACTGATAGAAACATCAAAGTCAAACTTAACACCAGTCATTATCTACTTACGTATACAGGTACAGGTGCAACTTATTTTTATATTGCGAATAAATACTGTAATTAGTCATTGAAATCTCTTTTTGGGTAAAACATAAAACATTCAGGGCATAGTCCTAGTAACGCCCTTGACACATAAATAGCTATATTGTCATATTGACTTTCCTAACGGTCGTATTCACCCACCAAGCTTTCACTAACCTTATCAGAAAAATAGTAGCTAATGCCAATGCCAAAAGCATTGGCATTAGCTGCTATCAGTCAGTGAAAAAACAATAAATTAAGGGACATCTGATTTTTAGGTAAAATTATTTTTCAAATAATATGACAGTGACAAATATGTGACACGGTAACAAGGAAAGTAAGACAACCTTAACAATAATATTAACAGTTGTCCTACTACCTTACCAGTCGTAAGGTAAATTTAAACGTTTTATCTTTTAGGGAAGCGTGCGCAAAGGTTGCACACGCCGCGCCGTGTACAATGGTTGCACCCGGCATGTACAAAACGTCACTTTCAACTGGGCCTAAACACGTCAATTAGTGAATTGCGGCATACGGAATGCATACTTCGTTCTTATTAACCTTGTACTCGGTAGTACACCATTGAACGCATTGTAATTTCGATAATATTAAGTTTAGGAAAATACATTTTATTACTTAAAAATATTACAGCCGTTACAGAATTATTCGAAAGAAAGCAAAATTTTATTAAACAGTTTTTATTTTTATTTTAATCAAACGACTGAAATAAAATCGTCATTTTAAATAGTAAAATGGTGAATAATCTTTTAAAATGTAACAAAAATATAAATTGTAATATGTTGTTGGATTTAGATTAAAAAACAAATTGTTAGATGTAAAACAAAATGTTTTGACTACTCAAAAAAAAAAAAAAAATTGATGATGGCGACTTAAAGACGACACGTTGAATTTTAAATTTATTTGCGTCGTTTTGTAGAACGGAAAAGGCGTAGCAATGATATTGTGACAACAATTTATTTAATATAATAATTTGAAACAATAAAAGCTGGAAAATTTTCTCCTAACTACAGAGAATGCTTGTATTTTAATTTCAGTCGTACAAAAATATTGTTTCCACCTCTGGCGTAAAGCACTTTTACGCCCACAGCTGATTGTTGCCCTCGCGGAGCTCGGGCAACAACTTTTAACCGCGGGCGTAAAAGTGCTATTTTACGCCCTTGGTACAAAAATAACTATTTTTCAGGATAATTTCGGAATGACTAAAAGTTTTTTTGCCCTTAGTTAATCAACCCTGCAACTCTTAACAGTGTAACAGTGCAGTTTGCGAATTTAATTTCAACGACTTTCCTAGCGTATTATTTTATTCTATTTGGTACCCCTAGCGCCGTCTAGTGCGCAGTGACTTAATTATCGCAAACTGAGCTAAAAGGTTCCTGTGGCCTAGAACCTGCTGTGAGCCTGGAAGGCGTTTCGTTAGAGGACGGTACACCCTGTGGCGGTACCCTGGTCTTGTTCTTCGAGCATATACTTACTGGAGGCTTCGCTAGCTGTTAGTGTTAACCTTTACAAATGAGATTTCTGCGACCGGTTAATTTTTTTGTGGTTTATGAACCTACTTGAGGGAAGCAGCGGCATTTCACATGTCTTTTTAATTCTTTGGGCTGGTAGCCGTCGGATTTCGAGTACATCTCGGAGTCGACTCACCGAAATTCGCCAAAGTGTTTCGACGAAGTGTCAAATTTTGGTCGGACATTTAGAGATTTGAAATGACACTTTCTGCCTAACCGGAGCGACGAGTAGAAGGCGATTTTGTGATTTGATAAAAATTTCGAATTATCCCTGTTAAAAATCACGAATCCTTGTCCATCTTTAGCCTAAAAGGTATGTCTTTTTCGATACTTATATTTTGCGTTAGTATTTTTGCATAATTCACCTTTTTCTTGTAATGTCGAAACCTAACCTCAAAAACACGTTGTCTTTGAATTAGTTTTAATAATTTGATCTTGTTTTAGATAAGCCCGGTTCATCTTTCATTTCATACCTCGTTTCATTCTTCTTCAACTTTCTTCAATTTCTATGTATCTGTTCCCTACGCTTAAGGAAGCAAGATTTTAAGTTGCCTGCTTATTGTGAGGCATGCCATAATCTACCGTAAGAGCTGCCCCCTTTTTATGATCTACCAGTGAATGCCACTTATCTGAATCCCGAGTTGTAGGCCCCAGCCTGTAACCAGTGAGAATCCCACACCAACATCCAGTGGACCTTTTAAAGAGGATTCCAGATAAGTTGACTACATATTTAAAACGTTTAAAAGTACACCGTTTAATATCGTTTCGTCAAAACAACATATTACATCCTGAACAAAAATCAAACTAGTTAATTAACATCAATTTACATACTTAATTTTTTGATTTTAATTGGTAAATTTTGTTAAAGCGGTGTAATAATGTTTGCAAACGTTAAGCGCTAGAGTTTTTATATGTTTTCCTTTTACTAACACCCATATTTTTAAATCAAGTGAAAGTTCCTTTTAAATAGAGAACACACATATTTTATACGTTGTCTTTTTTATTTTGTGTTGGAATCTGTTTGTTTTGTTTTAGTTTACCTTTAGGAACTACCCTTCGTAGTTTACCACCACTTTATGACTTCAGGTGGCGCCCATATATAAGTACCTTTTTTGTGGTAAATTATAATAGGAGGGCTAACAAATTATCTATTTAATAATTTCTGATACTGATACAAGAGTTAAAGGAATGTTTAGGTTACTCAACCCACGACCCACGTGCCCCGACTGACATTGAGCTAGTTAGAAGGTATTTTGCCTTAAAACCAAGGCTAATTAAACATCTTTAATTAGGCAATCTAAAAATGTACTTTAGCCCATTTAAGCTACATTATAACATTCCTAATGGTGTGCGTCGAATTTGTAACACCCTCCATAAATTGCATCGTATCTTATAACAATCTTTAATTTTCAGTATTAAATTAACCTCTATTCAATTACGTTTTGGCTTTGTTGACAACAAGGATTTAATAACAAACAAAATCCATTTCGAAACGAAAGTAATATTTTGCCCTCTTTTCTTCGAATTAATTATTTCTTTTATGGTCGCCATGGCACAAAGAGAATCCAGTTACCGCTGATCGAAAGAAATATAACTTGACTTATTACTTCTGATATATAAAGGTTCTTGTTGCTTTTATGTAGCTGATATAAGGAAAAAAATGTACGATGTGTTTACCTAAATGAAAAAAAAAATGTTGTTTTGTTTAGAAATACATTAATTCTTGATACTGTATTAGTAAAAAGTTCTGCAACTCTTAAACATATTTATTAAACTTTTTTCTAATGGCACTGTGAAAATATTGTTCATGACGACGAAAGAAAGATATCCTGAAATTTTCATCCCTTAATATTAATAGTAGGGGAGGTAGCGCTATGTTTTTCATACCAATTTTATACCGAATGAATTTTATTTGTAGCAAAAAAATAGGGTAATTTTCTAGAAACCTGCGGCAACTCCGATTTTGACGAAATTTGGTATACGGGGGTTTTTGGGGCGCTGATCACGAATCTGAAAAAAATTTTGGCGAAAACGTTTTGTTCTTTGAGACGTTCATCATCAGACTTGAAATTTAAACTAATCCTATTTTTACAATATTTCCTCTTCTTTTTGCACACAATTCTTGATTTAAAGCTAAAGTGGCACACAAAATTTGATTTTCACCTTTTAAAACCCTGGTTTTTTACGTATTTTACATTATTTTTGCATTAAATTGCATAGCTATACTTAGATTCATTTCAATCCCAGTGTGCCATGAAGCCCTATGTGTATGTATGGTTGCCGCATTATCAAAGAACAGCAACTCAATTTAATGCAAAAATAATGTAAAAACGTAAAAAAACGGGGTTTTAAAAGGTGAAAATCCAATATTGTGTGACACTTTAGCTTTAAATCAAGAATTGTGTGCAAAAGAAGGGGGAATATAGTGAAAATTAACTTAGTTCAAATTTGAACTTTGATGATGAATATCTCGAGAACGAAACGTTTCCGCCAAAAATCTTTCAGATTCGTGATCAGCGCCCCAAAAACCTCCGTATACCAAATTTCGTTAAAATCGGAGTTGCCGCAGGTTTCTAGAAAATTACCAAAAATAATGTTAGATAGTCAGCAAAATGAGCGTCGTCGCCGCTCCTGCGGTGGAGTCAAGGATGGCAGAATATGAAAGTCGTTAAAAAAAAGTAACAGAAAGTAATTTAATACCTTGTCAAGATTTGTGAGACAGTTTTATATTAAAGTTTTCATCAGAAGAACGGCTTCAAATTATAATATATGCAAAAAATAATAAGATATATCTATTTGTAAACCCAAAAAGTAATAAACGTAGTTTTTAAATTCTTGACTTTGACAAATAAGCACCTGTGACCTGTGGCAGCCAGGTTTTTCAGGTGAAACTATTCTTATTGGATAATGCAGTTTTTAATCAATTGCATTAGAACCGCAAGAAATAAACCCAGCAACCCCTATATCACCGAATTCCTCGTGATAAAAAAATATACGGGGTATTCCATTTAAAAAATAGGTGCCTGGTGCTTTAACTCTTTTGTTTTTGTTTCAAATGTTTTTCTGATTAGAATATTAAATTCTACGAAAAAAAAAACACAAAATGGCTATATTCTTTTCTTAAAAAAACACAGGAAAGTTGAAAATTATGCCCTGCTTACTTTAAAATTGTGGCTACCAGTGTCTAATTTAACCGTAAATTGTCGCTTTACATATAGGAATTTTATAAATTTTTTTAACAAAATTTCTTTAAATCGTTTAATTATTTTTTAAAAATCTATTTAGAGTTTTTCTCTACAATACACGAAAATAGGCCATAAACACCTTTAAGAAAAATTCAAATTTCGGCGCAGCATATTTATGGCGCTGACTGACGGTCTTTTCCCAATTAAAAGTCCGGCCTGACGGTTTATTTATTATTTTGGCAATATAATCAACAGTATAAATTTCATGATGTATAAAATAAGTTTGTAATTAACTTTTTTGATATCTTTATATACGTGACTGACTTATGATCAACCATCTTCAAAGTTAGGATAAAATCATCTAAAGGATTGTCTCAAAAAATTTGACACGGTATAAAATTACTTTTTGTAAGATTTTTTCTTCGACTTTCAGATGCTGCCATCGTTGAATCCACCGCTACTTGGGCAGCTGACACTCGCCGCTGTTAAATATAAGAAAAAAACTGTACCTTATGAAATTTTTAGCCTGTATAAAATTACTTTTCAAATCTAGCGCTACCCCCTACTATAACATTAACCGGTGCATCATTAACACTATTGATTTTTCAACAATTTGCATTTGCATTTATATTGCGACTTGTCATAATGACGTTTTTATGAGTTTCAATTTCAGTGTTAAATTGGCATACTTTTATAGGACTAAATGCTATAATGATTTAATTATGGTACTGAGTACTATAATGAAATCATTAAAGTATCTAGTTCTATAAATTAAGCTACATTTACACTACAACAGTTTACTGACAAAAATAAAAATTCTACAAAAGAAACCAAAAATCGTGGGAATCTTGTAAGAAATTCCGATCATAGTCATTATCGTTCACGCCGTGTTATCAAATTTGGCTGACGCCTTGTCTGATAATATTCACAGCTAAATAGTACCATAATGCAATGACATTCATACCTATCTATTATAATCTCTAACATTGCTTTTACAAAATGCGGAATCTAAGGGTTTTAAGGGCATGTAGAACAAAACACCATTGCCAGATTTTCACATTTATTTATACATCTTTTCTTTTTTTTTTTTCAGTAAAATGTTCCATTTTATTTTAGTTTATTTTTATCGCAATATACAGGGTGTTCGGAAAATGCGTTAGGAAATTTTAAGGGGTCATTCTGCAATGTAAAATAATGTTAGTAAGTCCTTTGACAAATTTGTCGAAATCTCCTTGGTTACCAAGTTACAGGGGTTAAAAGTTCAATTTTTAATTATTTTTTTCGCCATTTATTTTTTAACCAATTTAGTTGACATTTGCCACACAAATCAAGCTTTGCAGATTCTAAAACTTGAAGATAAAAATTACTTTTTTTGTAATACTGCCAGAGGGCACTTTACCTGAAACTTAAAATTTATTTACATTATAACTTTTTATTTTGACAGATATCGCAAACCTGGGGGCGCCATTCTATAGAAAATCAAAAACCTAAAACATAAGGTACTCTTTAATAAAGTCGATAAACCTAACCGTTTAGGCACCAATCGACATCAAAGTTTTCCTAAATTTCAATCGAATTATTTGCATACATACAGGGTGTCCAGTAACTCAACCGACAAACTTTACAGGACGATTCTACAACGGAAAATAGGATAAAAACGTTTTATAAACATATGTCTTAAGCCTTCTAGTTATTGAACTATGGGGTGTTAAGAATTAAAAAAATTATTATTTTTTTATATTTAACACACCGTACTTTAAAAACTAAGACGTTTAGGACATAAAGTGCCCTCTGGCGGTATTAAAAAAAAATTAATATTCAAATTTTAAAACCTGCAAAGCTTGATTTGTGTGCCAAATGTCAACTAGATTGGTTAAAAAAAATGTAATATGGCGAAAAAACAAAAATAAAAATGGAACTTTTAACCCCTGTAACTTGGTAACCAAGGAGATTTCGACATTTTGTCAAAGGACTTACTAATATTATTTTTCAATTCAGAATGATCCCTTAAAATTTCCTAACGCATTTTCCGAACACCCTGTATAGGGCGGCACAAATTAAAATGGATTTTAAAATTTTAAATTTCCATCTCTAATTATTTGATAAATGTAGTCGAGTCTGGCAACATTGCTGATATCACTTTAATTATTTATTATTTATTTTAATTAAGAATGTTAAAAACCACAGATACCAAATTTTGCCAAAATTGTAGTGGAGTATACTTTAGCGACTAGTAGAAATAGACCTTCGAAAATTTAACAACTTACCGCTTAATTTAGTCCGATACAAATAAATGGGGCATTTATTTAGGCAATTAACAAATAATTTATGGCGAAAAATAAATTTAAAGTGCTTTTTTAATTAATTTAGTTTAATTACAGATGGACTTCAACAAACATTATTTATAAAATATCGAAACATTTTTACAATTTATGAAAGTATGACTTACACATTTTTAGGTCGATTATTATTACTAAACTGCCTTCAATTTACTTTAGACACCCAGGGCCCACTACTATTATGACACTGAGTTATCATGGATTGTCCCTAAAGAAATGAGAGGAACAAAACTTACCGTTAACTCGTAAAAATATAACTTTGCTGACTCCTGCGCCAATATTATTTTTGGCTTCGCAGAGATATTGACCCTCACTCTCCTTTGATATGTGCGTAAAGCCCAGCGACCCGTTTTGGTATTGCTGAACATTGGGCTCGTAGTGGAAATCTTTGTATTCTCCGGGTTGCTCACCTAGAAATAAATACGTAAGATTTTTCTTAGAGTATTGGGCGGTCACACGGAAAGCTTTTTAAGGTTACTTTTTGGGATGGAAAATTTTAAATATGTAAAAATATAATAGTAAACGTAAATCTTTTAAATTGCAGCGTCTTTTTTTGTTTTTGTTATTAAAACCTTGGTGGTGCTACGATTTTTTATAAACCTAAATCAACGGTTATATAAAACAATTACAATGTCGTGTAAACTCAAACCTATGAGTATGGAGGGTAGAGGGGAGGAGGACCATCTGAATGTGTTAATAAGTGTCTATCGAAAGGAGCAACTTAAGGTGGCGCCACAGTAGCAAGTGGAAAGGTTTTAACCAATGAGCATAAATTATTAGAGTGAGATACAAAATGAAAAAGGACAGATAGATGTAAAATAATAAGTGAAAGAAATAATAAAATCTTCCTACTGACTAATGTGGCGCCACCTTAATTTGCTTTATACCAATGAATACTTTTTCATCTTGTCCGCCATAAAAGATGGGATTCCTTCCCCTCTACCCTCCATACCTAGGGGTTAAAGCACAAATGGTTAAAGTCCTAGCTAAAAAAAAGGCAATGCAACTACACTGGGCTCCAAAATTAACGCATAATTTTAAAAATTATTTTATTTCTATTTTTTTTTAAATTTTTGAAACCATAGAAGTACATGTATTGTTAACTAGACTATTGACCGTTTATTTTCGATAAATTGTTAACAAACGCAGCATACCTCTTTAGAGGCAAAAAACAAACAAGGATAAAAAGTTTTTATATTGATATATCTCAATTCGTTTTACTTTAGTAGAGTTTCGATATTCTACGTAATTTTACCTTTACATATTGAGTTCTTGTAAAATGAATCCGCCACAACGAGAAAACCGCAATTTGTCAGAAGCTTATAGCTTTTAGTGTAGTTATTTTGTATGTGCTTTTAGCATGTCAGACAAAGCATGGCTTGTTGTCATGTTCAACTAGGCTAGTTCAAAATTATTCCGATAAGAGCATTTAACAACGTTGCCATTCTAAATTTGAATTCCCTATAGTAAACCATGGATGTCATAAGATGTCTTTTTTTGTTTTTAACAAATATTGATTAGTATGATACTAACACAGGTTATATAGCCCTTACTAGTGAGGTTTAAACATATATCTTTCCTGGCAGATGTAATTTTTAAGAAATTTAATCCGGACTGTTGCAATACTTGATAAATGTCATTTTAGTTGTTATTTTATTGACCATTTAATTATTCGCTTTAATACTAAAGTGTCAAAAACATTTTTTTAGTAAAAGTCGAAATTTAGACGTAATAATAACAATAAAAACTTAATAAATATTTTCGTATAATACTTCTATTTTTCGTATTTTATGTTATCGATTCTCGATTCCCGCAGAGCCCGATCCTATCAAATCTTCGTAATATTAAGGTTTTTATAGGGCTCAAAATGTTACTCGATTTCTATTGTGTCAATTGCAGGCACTGTTCATACTGTTCACTCGCTAAGAGATTTATATTTTGCTACGACGTTCCGCGTAAGTCTTTAACGTTTTGCTTTTGAAGAAACTTCTGATTGCTGAGAAAATTGAAATCGGATAAAAAGAGATTGAACAAATATCTAACGTTCGATAAACGTTGTTGGCAGACTTTTGTTTGAATAAAAGACATATTTTTACTTTAAAATTTATAAAAAGTATATACGTATGTATATATTTGACGTGCTAGGTATTTGCCTTTCTTTTTAACACGCTTTTATATTAGCTTGGGTTGTATGTATGTATGTATGTATGTATGTATGTAACGGAATCTTTAAGCTTAATTTTCACCAACTTCCAGCATTTCGATTTCTTTGAAACTTTGCACACATATCAAGGACCCATGACAATGCAATAATCTGCAAACAGTATTCCGTTATCCTGATTAGGATCGCCAGGATAAATAAATACCTTTATAAATTTTCTGTAGGAGAGTAACAGATAAAGAGCAAGTGCGCGATCTGCGCATGCGCGCAATTTCGGACGTACTCTCAGCATAAGGCTGACAGAAACTTGTTCGGAGTTTTTATTCTATTACAGTAATAAAAGGTCAAACAATGAATCATAATTTATACCTTAAAATAGAATTATAATAAAATTTAAAATAATAACAGAATAATTCACTTTAGAATAAAAGCGTGGGGTGCTTAATATATTAAATGTTATAATTATTTCATTTGTAAATATCTATGAGGGAAAAGTTATGAAAAAAAAATAGTAAAATGCACCCCATCATACAAAGTAATAATTGGGTTAAGTACAATCCTGTCCATCCGGCGAAAACACTAAATTCCCCAAATAATGACAGAGGTATGATTGATAAAAGTCGTCTGTCAAAATCTAATGAAAAATTATAAACATGGTTAAACGAAAATTAATTTTTATGAATACCGGTGTAAACTAAGAGTTTTTTCAGGTAAGTAATTTTTATAAAATTTACATGATATAAAATCATAAAGTAGGTTGTTAGGTTTCTTGTAGTAGATTTTAGTTTATGCTTAGCCTTTAATTTGATCTTTTTTACTTAAGTTGATCTACTTGTATTGATTTATTTTATCTATGATTGTAACCTAACATCTATTGATTTAAAACATGATTATTGATACTAAATAATGATAATTGTTGTTTTTAGGCATGGATTTATAGTATGGTATTCTAGCTGAAGTGAAGCTGTGGTAAAAATCATTATTTAAAGAAAGAACAAACAACTATTGAAGTAAAGATGGATTAGGCTACTATACTTTATATAATATTATTTATTGAGTTCTGGTATAATAATTAAGGACCAATGGAATTACGTTGTATTTTTTTATTTAACTAAAAACCAAATTCTACATATTCAACAACGACTGGTGCTTTTTTTTCGTTAGCAAAATAAACTGAATTTATGTTTTGTTTAGTTATACTCTACCTATGCGCATCCCAAAACATTAAATTTTACCTACCCACTGCTTTTTTCCACCACTAGTGCTTTTGTTTTCGTTGAAAAGTAGCAAAATAAACTGAATTTATGTTTCGTTTAGTTATACTGTACCTATGCGCATCCCAAAACATTAAATTTTACCTACCCACTGCTTTTTTCCACCACTAGTGCTTTTGTTTTCGTTGAAAAGTAGCAAAATAAACTAAATTTATATTTCGTTTAGGTATACTGTACCTATGCGCATCTCAAAACATTAAATTTTATCGACCCACGGCTTTTTTCCACCAGTAGTGCTTTTGTTTTCGTTAAAAAGTAGCTAAATAAACTAAATTTATGTTTCGTTTAGTTATACTGTACCTATGCGCATATCAAAAATTAAATTTTACCTACCCACGGCTTTTTTCCACCACTAGTGCTTTTGTCTTCGTTAAAAAGTAGCAAAATAAACTGAATTTATGTTTCGTTTAGTTATACTGTACCTATGCGCAGCCCAAAACATTTAAATTTACTTACCCACGGCTTTTTTCCACGTGATCACCGGCTTCGGATAGCCGTCGGCCTGGCAGTGAATAATGGCCTCCTGTCCCGCAGCGACACTTGAATCCGCCGGCTCGGTTGTCCATCGGGGGCACTGGAAAGTAATGGATAAACTTTATTTTATTGATGTAGGTCAGTATTGGCGCAAAAAGAGGCGGATAAATGTAGCGAGGCAGTTTTTGTGCTACACGCCATGTAATAAAATATTGTTTTTAAGTTCGATACGATGTGAATGGTTTCAATAATAAATAAAAACATAATTTAATAGTAATTTATATTACAAGTGCATAAAGTGATACTTTTTTTACGAATGGGAAGTTTGACAGCACGAGCTGTTAGGCGAGTGCGGCAATCCCATGAGTAAAAAAAGACACGTTATGCAAATTATAGTTTCTTGAACCCACCAGATCAGCAGAATTGCACTTATCGATGACCCAGCTAAAAATGCAACGTTAGCAATTAATAATATATAAATAGTAGGCTTGTAATAGATTTAAGTTTAGTTCCAATTTATATTGTGTTCTGTTAATAATAAGTATATTGTGTGTAAATTTTAATAAAGGTCTTTTTAAAAAGTACCTTGTACCAATACAACCCTTAACTGGCGCAGTCGGTAGTATAGCGGAAGAGTCTGCCCTTAGATCCTCGTCGTTTTTTAACGTTTATCCGCTAATTTTTAAGAATCTATCTTCAAGGAAACAGCCTTATAGTTCGCCAACGAAGATTAGTGATAGTGTTTAGTGCCTAAATTTGCAGAAAAATTGACTTTTAATTGCAAATTAATTTAAATAAAGTGTAATTTAAGTGTTAACTTTAGTGGAAATGCTAAATTGCATCATCCTTATAGTGTAAGTAATCTATGTCAGAACAAGAAGACTTACTTTCTCAACTTAGTGCCCTTAGTCTCAACGAAGTTTTACCCGTTACCAACCCCCAGACTAAACAACCTACCCCCATCACCATGACCACAACACCTGAATTTGACATCAAGAACTTGAGCATCGTTCCAGAATATGATGGCAATCCTAATGAACTTTTCAACTTTATCCAAGCTATTACTCTGCTGCTAAACCACTACTGGAACAGTACTGACGTCAATTGCTTTCAAAACCACATACTATTCCAAGGAATATTAAGCAAATTAAGAGGAAGAGCAAGAGAAGTAATCTCGATTTATGGCTGTCTCAACTGGCATACTCTCAAGGAAACACTCATCCAGAACTTTGGAGACCAACGAAATGAAAACTCTCTTACTAGAGACCTTGTTAATCTACGCCAGGGCCCTAATGAAACTCCACAGCAGTTCCATGGAAAGATTATGAGCCTCCTTAACACCATATCAAACTACGTGGGACTTCACAACAACAATGAAACCGTAAAAGCTAGTAAGAATACCTTCTACCAACAACAAGCCCTTACCACCTTTCTGGCAGGACTACGGGAACCTCTAGGATCAACTATTAGAGCCATGCGCCCAACAGACCTTGCTACTGCCATGAAATATATACAAGAAGAGCACAACATTCGGTATCTCCAGAAAAACACCAGTATTTCTTCTGCACCGACCACTAGAAATTCTTTCCAACCAAACTTGCAGCCTGCCTTCCAGTTTCCATCTAGCCAGTGGCGATCATTAGAACCTAGACAGCATGTACAACAACAACCAATGTGGACACCCCCACCATTTAGACCACAAGGGCCACAAACCCCGGTGTTTAGGTCACACCCTCAGCAAAATGTTCCCTCGTCACAACCGTTCAATAGACCAAGGCCTGTTATTCAACCCCCTAGATTCCAACCGAGCCAACCTATGAATAGACCAATTCAACATAATGTTTGGGCCAATCCACCCGGACCATCTTACCAACCAAAACCAACACCCATGAGTACTACTTCGAGAGCTGTCACACAAAATAAAGCTCCAGCCTTTAGGCCTCCACAACAACCCAACCCCAAGTACACTTTCGAAGAACTTTTTAATATTGAGCAACAAGATGAAGCCTGTCAATACAACCCCTATGGCTACTCAGAAGAAGACGCATGGAACTACAATGACCAAGAAACCCATCATACTTATGATCAAGAATACCCCCAAGATTTTCAGTACGAAGCCGAAGAAGTAAATTTTCAAGAAGACCCAAGAACAAACGAAGAAACGTAGTTGAGTTACACAGCTATACGGACAAAAAGGAGCTTCCTTACATATCAATCTCTAATCCACCTCTTAAACTCTTAATCGATACCGGCGCAACAAAATCCTTTCTTAATCCAGACATTGCATTTAAGCACTATCGTGATAACATCCGACACGAACCCTTTGTTGTTACTTCCATATTCCAAAACCACTCGCAGGACTATTGCGCCGAAATCCCTATCTTCTCTGAGTTTAACTCTAATGCCCAAATCAAATTTTATCTTTTTAAATTTCATCAAACATTCGACGGCCTTATCGGCCTCGATAATTTAAAGCTCCTAAAAGCTACACTAGATCTGCCATCCTCCAAGCTTTTTACCGAACACTCAGTTTTACCTATTGAATATTATGAAACAAATAAAACTCAATTTTATTCCATTCAACTAGAACCCAATTCAGTAACACAAGTAAGACTTCCTGTAAAACAAACCCAGGGAACAATAATGCTTCCAAGACAAAGACTTCAAGGAGCAACTGTAAGAGAAACTCTCACGACAGCAAGCAATCAACTAGCCTGGACGGAATTAGTGAACACATCCGATGAACCAATACAAATTGCCCTAACAAAACCAATTGAAAGCCGCGAAATTGACCTGGACCAATTCTACTTGTACACGTCTGATATTTTACCTCAAGAATCGCAAGACCAAATAAAATTTGAAGAAATTCCACCCATCCGGACAGATCATCTCAACCCAGAAGAGGAGAAAGCTATAAGAAAATTATGTAAAAAGTTCGCTAGCATCTTTCACTATCCAGATTCTCCACTGACTTTCACCAACCAGATAAAACACCACATCCGAACAAAAGATGAAATTCCAGTTTTTACGAGGTCATATCGATACCCACATGTGCACAAAGAAGAGGTTAAAAGGCAAATATCATCAATGTTGGATCAAGGCATCATACGACCTAGCCAATCACCCTGGTCATCACCTATATGGGTAGTGCCAAAAAACCTGACGCCTCTGGAAAGATTAAATGGCGCATTGTAGTGGACTATAGAAAGGTCAATGAGAAAACTATTGACGATAGATATCCGATCCCCAACATAACTGACATCTTGGACAAACTTGGCAGATGCCAATACTTCACAACTCTTGACTTGGCGAGTGGATTTCATCAAATCGAAATGGCAGCCGAAGACATTCAGAAAACTGCTTTTAACGTAGAAAATGGCCACTACGAATATGTAAGAATGCCATTTGGATTAAAAAATGCACCAGCTACTTTCCAACGAGTAATGGACAACGTACTAAAAGGACTTCAAGGAGTTATCTGCTTGGTATACATGGACGACATCATCATCTTTAGTACGTCACTTCAAGAACACATGGTTAATCTATCAAAAGTGTTTCAACGTCTGCAAGAAACTGGTTTCAAAATTCAAATTGACAAATGTGAATTCTTGAAAAAGGAAGTTAACTTTTTGGGTCACATCGTCACTCCCGATGGTATAAAACCGAATCCAGACAAAATTAGAGCTATTATGGACTATCCAATTCCTAAAACAGCTAAAGAAATAAGGGGATTTCTCGGTCTTCTTGGCTATTATAGAAAGTTTATTAAAGACTTTGCCAAGATTACAAAGCCACTTACTTCGTGCCTCAAGAAAGATGTCAAAATTGAGCACACTCCGCAGTTTTTAAACTGTATTAAAATTTGTAAAAGTTTGCTGACAAATGAGCCCCTTCTTCAGTATCCAGATTTCTCCAAACCATTTAACCTCACCACAGATGCAAGCAACTTCGCAATTGGCGCCGTTCTTTCACAAGGTCCCGTTGGCAACGACAAACCAATCGCATACGCATCCAGAACTCTAAATGAAACAGAACTTAAGTATTCCACCATTGAAAAGGAAATGTTAGCAATCGTTTGGGCCACAAAGTACTTTAGACCCTATCTGTTTGGCCGAAAATTCAAAATTTTATCAGATCACCGCCCACTTCAATGGTTGTTCTCTCTCAAGGACCCAAATTCCAAACTGGTCAGATGGCGGCTAAAGCTAGAAGAATTTGACTACGAAGTTGTATACAAAAAAGGGAAAGCCAATACTAACGCTGACGCCCTTTCCAGGATAGAAATCCACACAAAAGAAACATTCCAAAAACCTCCAGACCACTTACAATTTCCAACGCTCGACGATCTGGTTAACACCGAAAACGACGGAGCATCACTCTACAACAATCCTGGATCGACCATTGACCTAGTGGAATTGGTAACAAATAATCCAGTAACCACAGTAACACCCGAGGAACTTGACATTATAAAAGAACTTTTGGACGAAGATGATAAAACTAGAGAAAAAGAAAACATCATGGAAAACGATGACGAAACCCAACATACAACACAAGAAGATCCTATACAAGGAATACCTATAAGCGAGAAACCACTTAACTGTTATAATAATCAGCTTATCCTTAACACTGTTAACTACAATCCTGCAAAACCAGTAAAAAGAACAAATCTTTGCTAACAAAATTCGACTACATGTTCAATTAGGAAAAGATAGCCTACGAAAGGACATTATTCAAATTTTTAAAGAATACATCGATCCCAAAAGAAATATGCCATTCTTTTTAGAGAAGATAACTTGTACACGTTTCTGTCCAACACTCTTCGAGAAGTATTTAAGAATTCCGCTTTTGACCTAGTAAAATGCAATACTCTTTTGGAAGATATCAATAGCGAAGAAAGGCAAAAACAAATTATTCTAGATTACCACCACGGCAAAACAAACCATAGAGGCATTTCCGAAACCGAAAATCAAATCCGACGAAAATACTTCTGGCCAAATCTGAAAAAGGACATAGAAGAAATAATTAACCTTTGTGACATCTGCCAAAGTAATAAATACGATAGAAATCCTGCAAAACCAAAGTTTATGTTAACACCAACACCAACTAAACCACTCGAAATAATTCACCTGGACACCTTTCAAGCAGGAGGGCAAAAATTTCTTACCATCATCGACGCCTTTTCCAAATACGGACAGGCATACCCAATAGAAGGATCAAATGCAGTCAATGTTCTTAGTGCCCTAATAACCTTCATCACCCACCATGGAGTACCCCACATGATAGTTGCGGACAGTGGAACTGAATTTAAAAATGGCCTTATGCAGGAATTTGTGGATACTCACAAAATTTCGATCCATTACACCACCCCAGATAATCCACAATCCAATGGAATGATCGAGCGATTCCACTCAACAATCATAGAACATCTTAGAATACTGCGGGAAAAGAAGAAATCTCTTGGAGTCAAAGAACAGATGCCCTATGCCATTCTAGGATACAATAACTCCATACACTCCATGACTAACAAGCGACCTATGGATATTTTAAATGGACATTTAGATGCTCAAGATCCATTTGACGTCGACATCGAGAAAACTCTTATTAACAATTATACGCAGCAACACCGAGAAAAGACGAACATTATTTATAAAGAACTTAACGAAAAATTACAAGGCACAAAAGAAAAATACATCGAAAAAGAAACGCTACAAGACAAGTTCCCATAACATACAAACCAAGCACCAAAATATACACCCGAAAAACGATCAAAAGAAATAAACTTCTTCCTAGATTTTCTCCAAAGACTGTTAAAACTGACAACCTCATGACTATTGACACACAAGACAGAACAGTTCACAAAAAGAACATTAAAAATCATCCTCATAAAACAACTAATACTAAAAATACTTTGCAGATGTACTTTAACCAGAGCCCAAGAAATCCTAATCCAGGACCTAAAGGACAACCCAGGAATCCTTCCCCTCAAGCTGGGCCAAGCCAGGATCCAAATTAGTACACACGACTTCATACACTACTTCGACCTTCAACCAATCGCTGCAGAAGTCAACCTGCTAGAAACACAATACCAAGCTGTCACAGATGCCATCAAAAATGGACTAAGCCACCCCTATTTTACGAGTCTACATAACTTCGACCAGAGCTTACAGTATCTTCTAAAATCCGCACGAGAAAAACTCAGCACTATCTCTCCGCAATACAGATCCAAAAGGGGACTTCTAAATGGGTTAGGAAGTATAGTAAAAACCATATCTGGAAACCTTGATCAAGAGGACGCAATAAAATACGACAACGCCATCGCATCTCTTCAAAATAATCAGAATAACATCATCACACAAGTAAACCATCATATAAGCCTTAACAAAGAAAATCATGGACAATTTTAACAAAACTATAACCCTTGTAAACCATAATGAAGAAACCATTAAAGTAGAAACAAACAGGATCAGCTCTGAACTTAATAAATTTATTTTCGATTTTAATCACTTTTTGCAAACAAGAAACATATTGGACCAATTGAACCTGGCTCTTCAAGTTGTTTTGCAAATCCTTAACGACCTAGAAACAGCTATGACGTTTACGAGACTCAATACCCTTCACAACAGCCTAATTAAACCTGAAGAACTGAAATGGACCATCCAGCAAATGTTAGAACACCATCCAGAAAGCCAACTCTTATATACCCAAGATGAAGATCTGGCAAAATACTACGACGTCATCACCGTAGACGGCTACTTTGCAAGAAATACACTCGTCTTTATTCTACACTTCCCAATTATACATTCAGAACCGTTCTCCTATTTTCACCTCTTCTCCATACCTACACTAAACCAAACAACTATCATTCCACCTGCCCCTTACTTAGCATTAAACTACGAACTTTACCAATACATGGATGTATCCTGCAGAAGAAATGGGCCCGAGTACCTATGCCCCGAGCAATTTTTACAAGAAAACACCAACCAACAAGATTGTATTACTCAAATTCTCCAGATTACCAACTCCGAAGCTCCTTGTCAAAAAATACCGATCTCCATCAACACCACCTTTATTCAAGAAATGACAGAAGCCTTCTACATTGCTATATTCCCCCAGGAAACCAAGGTGTCAACAGAATGCTCAACGTCGAAACTTATGGTTCTTAAAGGAACATTTCTTGTTAAAGTACCACCAAATTGCGAGTTTCGAACAAACAACGAAGCCTTTATAAATTCCCGAACGACTATCCAGGAAGAACCATTAACTTTACCAAAAGTAAGAACAGCAGCCATTCAGGAGCAGATTAAGTTAAAACCACTGAAATTGAACACGATTCCCCTCGATGAACTTCATAAACTATCCAAAGAAGAAGAACATTTGCAACCAATCGAAATGGTATCATGGACAAATCATCATACCCACTTCTGGATGACACCCATTTATATTTCAATTACTATACTCTTGATCTTTGCAGGTTACAAAATAAAGCAAATCTGGAAAAAGAAGAATCCCGATAAAGAGCCATCCAAAACCAAAGAAGATGCAAGGCCAGTTTTGTTCGTCCCGTACAAAACTTCCCCAGGGGATGGAGAAATTATAGTTTCTTGAACCCACCAGATCAGCAGAATTGCACTTATCGATGACCCAGCTAAAAATGCAACGTTAGCAATTAATAATATATAAATAGTAGGCTTGTAATAGATTTAAGTTTAGTTCCAATTTATATTGTGTTCTGTTAATAATAAGTATATTGTGTGTAAATTTTAATAAAGGTCTTTTTAAAAAGTACCTTGTACCAATACAACCCTTAACTTGCATGTGTTACATACTATATTTTTTCCACGACCGTATGCAAATTTCCCAAAATACCTACCATTTTATACATGTTTTATTTATCTAAACCTATTAAATTTAATTTTTGCAGCACAGCCATTATATTGCAACAAAAAATTATATAGCCTCCTTATTTTTTAAGACACAATTCTTCTCTTTATAACTATGTATTTAGTATTTAATTTTAGAAAATTGTATGTACTTACTTTTTGTAGAAATAATACTAAAACAGTATAAATTCCTTTTCAATTTCTTAGTCATCCAAATTTATTATTACTATCAATTTTCAATCATTTCTAATAAATTTATTTGCAAACTGTCAAATTTTAAAACTAGTGACATATGAACTAAAAGAAATAATGACGAAATCAAAAGTAACTTGACCATTTTGTTCAGTTGATGTCGCGTTTACTGTAACATTGCATAAATTGATATTTAAGTCTATTGTAGTAGGCATTAAAACAAAACAGTAATTCAAAGTGTAAAAAAGCTTCGAAGTGTTAAAAATAGTTACTTTTTTTAACACTTTATGTAGTGTACTATAATGGAGTACTTTACCTTCATATTACCGATTAAAAAAACGGCATTTTTTTAACGGTAGTGAAAAAATATCTTGAGAATGTTAATATTTATTTACTTATACAGGGTGTCCTGAAAGGTAAGGTCAGACATGATAGGGGTGATAGAGTGAGCCAAAATAATGTTAGGACTTTTTATAAAAAAGTTCTATCGCGCTTCGTTAGATATTAACTTTTAAAGTTAGAATTTAAAAAAAAAATCTAATTTTAATTATAACTATGGAGTTTTGCCTCAGTACCAATGATAATTATGAAACTAAATAACCAAATACTAAAGCTTGTTTTTATAGTTAAATGACTGTTTAGTAAGTCGGAATTATACAAGATGAGACGTTTTTTTTATTTAATGAATACTTTTTTAGCACAGGTAACAAATTTGACCTTTGGCATTGACCATTTGACTTCTTTATTATTTTTGTACAAAAAAGGTATATTTAAATTGATATCTTGGACCATCTTTTATAAAATCCTATTTAAAATTGAGAAAACCAGAATTTTCCATGTAAAAGGAAAATCAATTTTAAAAAAATTACTAAAATATGGTAAAATTATAAAAACAGTCTCCATCTGTATTATAAAGTTTAAGGCTTACAAACATCACTTTTAATAATTTTACCACATTTTTATAATTTCCTAAAAAAATGGAATGGAAACAACATGCAATTTTATGAAAAACGGTTAAAAATATTTATTTAATTAAAGTATTACTTTTTGTATAAAAAAGATAAAGAATCAAACGGTCAGACAAAATGTCAAATTTGTCACCTGTGTCAAAAATGCATAACTAATGAAAAAAAAACAGTCCCGCCCTGTTTAATCCCGACTTACTGAACAGCCATTTACCTACGAAAAGAAGCGTTAGTGTGGCAACAGGTTTAAAGTTATAATTTTAATTAAAATATGTTTTTTATTTCAACTTTAAAGGGTAACATCTCCCTAACGAAGCGCGATATAACTTCTTTTTATATAAAGTTTATTATTTTGGCTCACTTTATCACCCCTATTATGTACGACCTTACCTTTTAGGACATCCTGTATTTAGAAAATATATTTTCCTTTTTATGCAGTGCTATAAATATGTATACAGGGTGTCCGAAAAGTCAGCAATAATACTAAAAGGGCTAATAAAACAATCTCTAACCATTCGGAAAAACATGAAATATTCTTAATAAAAGATCTGTAACAAATTTTCAAAAATGTGTTTAGGTTAGAGAATTTTAGATAGTTAGGATCATTTAATTTAGTGTGTTAATTTATTTAAATAAATTACCTTAATTTTTCAAGTTCTTTTATCACTTACGAAGGTTTCCGTAAACGCCCGAATTATACATGGAGAACTTTTATGCCATCCTGTACTATGGAATTTTCGCGATATTTCTCCTAAATTCTAGATCATTCTTCACACTGCTACATTACTATAAAAGGGCGACAGAAAATCTTCTAAGGATTAGTATAGATTTGACTTTTGTGGTGTAAACTTCGAGACATTGACAAGTAAAGATTTTGTCGTTTTTGTAACCATAGTTACGTTTCATTGTTATTAAATGTATAAAAACGGCTGGATCGTCGAATTTTGGACCAAGAAATTTGAAGTAGAATTTTTTACAGACTTTTTAGAAACATTCTGTATAATGTATTTAAATATAATCTGTATAATGAAGAGCTAATTTGCTTTTAAAATAAAAACAAAATACAAGCAAAACATTTAGTTTCTCAAAAGTAAAATTACTTTTATTTTGACCCTTTTCGAGAGAAAATCAAAAGTTTTTTGCAGATTTTACTTCTGAAACTTGCAAACTCAATTTGTATGTTTCACTTTTGGGGTAGAATAATTTTCCTTTTAAACAAGAAAACTTTTGATTGTTGCTGTGTTCGCCTTCTACTTTATTTATTTTGTTTGTTCCGGAATAATTGTTATTTGCTGAAGCAGAGTTCAAGGACAAATAAAATGTAAAGTATTTTGGTTCAATGTACGACTATTAGGACAGAAACAGTTCTTTTTGTACTTTTTTAAATTTAAATGGTAAATATTTTTTGCGTATAGCCACTTTAATAAGTTTTGTGAGGCAGGCGAAACGCGTTAGTGGAAAGTGGCCTGGTGAATGCGAGAGTTTGTTTTTAACCGTGGAATATATCTTTTTGTACGTTACTGCAACAGTAGGAAATTATTTCCATTTGTTTTTTATGTTTTACGAGGGCGGTCCGATAAGTACCTAGTCTACAAAAGAAAAACGAAAATTTTGAAAAAGTGGCGATCTATTTCTCAACATAGTCTCCTTTTACCTCGATAAACTTGACCCAGCGATGCTCCAACTTTTTTAACCCGTCTGCAAAATAAGTTTTCTCGAGGTCTGCAAAGTGGGCTTCTATGGCAGCGATTACCTCCTCATTCGACTCAAATTTCTGCCCAGCGAGTGACTTGTTCAAGTTTGGAAATAAAAAGAAGTCGCACGGGGCCAAATCGGGAAAATATAGTGGATGAGGCAGGAGTTCCTAGCCCAATTCGACCAATTTGGCCGTGGCGATGGCGGAGGTGTGAGCTGATGTGTTATCATGGTGGAAAAACACTTTTTTTTGCCAAATGGGGCCGTTTTTTCTTCAATTCGGCATCGAATCAGCACAATAATTCGGCATAGTAAAGCCCTGTGACCGTTTGGCCCTTCTCCAGGTAGTCGATGTAGATCACACCTTGTGAATCCTAGAACACCGTGGCCGATGGGACAGTCTTCGCCTTCTTCGGAGCACGTTCGCTGGGTGAAGTCAACTGTTTCTTGGTCTCTGGTATATACCAGTAAATCCACGTTTCGTCGACGGTCACAAAACGACGCAGAAAATCCTTCGAATTGCGCTAAAAAAGCGTCAAACACTGCACTGCTCTGAAGTGGTCTCACGGTTGCGCTTGTTATCCGGAGTGAGCAAACGCGGCATCGCGCCGACAGCTTTCTCATGTCCAAAATTTTATGCAGGATATGACCCACGCGGTCTTTTGAGATGCCTACTGTCCCAGCAATCTCGCGAACCTTCAATCGACGGTCTACCAATACAAGATCGTGGATTTTCGTCCCATTATCCTCCGTGGTAGCCGTTTTCGGAGAACTGGGAGTGGTTCATTAAAAACCGACGTGCGGCCACGTTGAAACTCGTTAAACCAATTTTTGACGTTCGAAATCGAAGGAGAAGAGTCACGGTACACAGCATCTAAGCGTTCTTTGATTTCACTGCGCGATTTCCCTTCCAAAAACAAAAATCGAATCACCGTGTTCTTTTTCCATTTTTTAAAATCCGCGCACATATCTGCTTCAACACGCTGTCAAAACAAAACAATAAGTCCGATTCGACTAAAATTTTGACAATACCCGTCTACGAGAATGTTCTATACGATAGTAAATTTCTCTTGCGATAGTAGCGCCATCCGGCGGTGAGGCTAAGTACTTATGGGACCGCCCTCGTACTTGCCTACTTCCGGTAAGACTTGATTTCCCTTTAAACTGAATTACGCTGTATAAAACAGTATAAACGGTGAGACTATATTTTACCGTCGAACAACGATGGTAGTTCTTATAAGATAACCCTTTGAAGTGGTGGGTCCGGGGTTTTACGCACCACGTTACGCGACTCCTTGATCTCGGGGTTATTGCAGCTCGATTTTAGTCGGCTAGGTCCAGATATTGCCCCGGAACATGCCTTGTGGAGTAGCTCATTTCTTTTCCTAATGTCTAAAGTACTGTGGGTGCCGATTTTTTTTAAATTTGTCACGCTTTTCGCGAGCTTGTATTAGAGTCTTCAACGCGGTTGATTTTACAGTATCTGGAATAAAAAAATCGGGTTTAAAATTACAAGCAAACATCTTGGTGTTATAAACCCCATCAAAATATTCCGGATTGTTATTAGTATTTAATCCTGAAACTGAGAAACAACCGGTACCGTCAATTTTACGATACCCTATCGAAACGTCACCATTATGGTTCTTTACCTTGGCCGCATTTAATTTGCAGGGTCTAAAACGGTGTTTAATACTCGTGTGTGGGCCCCTAGAACCCCCTTAATCCCCACATTCGTCCTAAAAAATTTTGCATTTTGAAAAATTTGGACAAATTGTGGAAGTGTCGGGGCTCTCGATGTGACTCCGCACGGCGCGACATTTTTGATCGTAGAAAAATTTGCTTTAGATTTTTTAAAAAATTTCTTGGAAATCGTTAGTTTAACCCCCCTTCGCCCCGCATGTAGAAATACCCCCCGCGTTTCTATCATTTTACGTTATTTGCAATTTTAGATCGATGACATATGTTGTTATTGAGCCTGCAATTGGCACGACAGCGGTCATATTGTTTTATTTTTTTGGGAGAAGGTGTGCATCTTAAAATGGTAGTTGTTCAGAAAGCGTTTAAGCAAAGACATATTTTTATAGGAAAAAGTCCTATTAAAAAATGTATACTGAAATTTGAAACATCCATCCAAACTCTGGTTCAGCCTTGTTAAAAGTTTAGATCTATACAGGGTGTCCAGAAAGGTAAAGTCAAAAATGATAGAGGTGATAGAGTGAAAGAAGATAATGTTAGTTCTGGTTATACCAATGATATTTGGGCTACTAAATAACCTCATAGTATTGCTTCTTTCTGTAGGTGAACGGCTGGTCAGTAAGTCGAAATTATACAGGGTGCGACGATTTTTTTTCATTTAATGTATGCATTTTGAGTGATAAAAATATCAATTTTTTTGATAAAAGGCTTGTTTAGCCTTCACTTAAATTTATTAATTAAGTCCAGTGGCACCTGATCACATATTAAAAAACCTCAAGCCACCGACATTTCTGCAATTTTTTATCTTCTTTAAATTAGGCAAATAAAAGCATCATTTTTTGTCACTAAATATTTTTTGTATCATGCTTACTTTTCAAAAAAAAACTTTGCTAAATTGCATATTGTTAAGCCACACAGTAAACACAAGGAGATTAATGTTGAAATTTCTTTTTACAACTTTTTGTTTTAATTGTATGAAGAGTCATATACGTTGGTAGTAGGTATCCTTTAGTTTTCATCCAAGGGTCCATGGGGCCATACGTTACATTAGGAATGTTTTAGAGACAACTGGTATACCGTACGTCTAGCGGCTGGTAAAGCCTTATTTCAGCAGGATATTGCGTAACCAAATATCACTCGTGTACCTTTTTAATAATACTACTTTCTGAGACTTTTATTGTTTTTAATTTTTAATTGATACACGACGTTTTGGATGGTGTCTACCTCCAACCGTTTTCAAGGAATAATCAGTTGATAAACGGTTGAAGATAAACTCCATCCAAAACGTCGTGTATCAGTTAAAAATAAAAAACAACGGAAGTTCAAAAGAACTTTTATTGAAAACATAACATCGTTATTGTCTACTACCTTCTATACCTTATCTAGTGCAACTTAATGCTTATATCCCTACACACGGTAGGTTATTGAGTATCTAATATTACTACTTTCTTGGACTTCCATTATTTTTTTTAAATTAATACACGACGTTTCGGATGGTAACTATGTCCGACCGTTTTCAAGTGAACTGTTAACCGTTATGAAAGTCCATGAATGTATATAGTATAAGTGTATTATGGACAACATAACGTCGTTATTGGGTATTTTCTAGAATATGCTTTTAAAACACATTAAAGTTATCTAAACTAATGGAAAAATAAACCTATGCATAAACATGCTTTTAAAACCAAAAATTATTATTATTTTTTTGTAACACTGTATTAAAATCTTTATACAGTCGAATAACTTTGCGAAATACAATTTGGTAACGTTAAAAAACAGTTTAAAGTACTAAATAAAAACGTTTCAAATCCTTTGAAACGTAGGCAAAGCCTCAAAGTGCTTTTAACTTTTATTGCCAACCCATTACGAAGAAAAGTTTTCTGCTGACTTTAGCCTTGGAATATAATATGAATTTAATTTGTTTCTATTTCTTTAACGCAGTTGTTTTTGTATTTAACAGAAAGTTTAAAATACTGCTTCGTTTGCGTTACCCGTTTAAATAATGCTTTAAAAAAATATAATCAATTATACAGTGTATCCGATACTGATAATGAAAGTATTGGGATATTGAAAACTATAAGATATAGAAAGATGGTTAAATGGGTAAAGTTGTAGGTCATTTAACTGCGGTTAAAATTTTCAAATTGTGAAATAATTTAAACCAGGCTCTTTCGAATTTCTTATGACACGGGTATTTTTCCAGACAGCTGGAGAGCTGCACGTGTCCAGCCTATTCCCAAGAAAGGATCTAAATCTCTTCCATCCAACTATAGACCCATTTCACTCCACTCAATGCTTTGTAAAGTAATGGAGAAATCCATAAACTCGCAAATTCTTAGGTATTTAGAAAAACATAAAATTTTACATGACAGGAAATACGGATTTCGTCACAAGAGATCTACAGCAGATCTTCTTTCCTTCGTTTCACACAACTGAAACAAGTCTCTTGAGTTTCTAGGTGAGTCCCAGATCGTTGCTCTTGATATATCTAAAGCTTTCGACCAAGTCTGGCATGACGCACTTCTTAATAAACTTCCCTTCTATGGTCTTCCAACTAAACTCTGCTCTTGGCTCTCCAGTTATTTTTCTAATCGACGTATATCAGCCATTGTTGATGGCCACTCTTCAAGCTTTCACGAAATTAATGCTGGAGTGCCTCAGGGTTCAGTACTACCAACTTTGTTTCTTTTTCACATCAACGACCTTCTTTCTTCTACAACCAATCCCATTCATAGTTATGCTGACGATAGTACCCTTCACTCCACTTTTCAGGTTCCCAAACCAATCTCTCAATTCGACTTGGAAAGCAAACGCAGGGCGATGCAGATATCTCTTTCACAGGATCTTAATTTGATCTTGTGTTGGGGCGCCAAAAACACAATCATGTTCCCTGTCGCGAAAAAAATCATCAAACACTCATCCTTTGCTTATGAGTGGCCAGGTTTTGCAGAGCGGGGACACATTTAACCTTGTTCACATTTGAGAATAACCTTAACTGGCATAAACACATTGTATCTATAGCCACCGCGGCTTCGAAAAAGCTTGGATTTCGTTTCCGAGCCAAAAAGTATTTTTCTCCTTCCAATTTATACACTTTGTATGTGTCCCAAATTTGACCCTCGCTGGAATATTGTTCTTATGTCTGGGGAATGGCATCCCCTACAACCCTCAGCATTCTTGATGCCATTCAAAGAAGGGCTGTTCGTCTTATTAATGATCCTTTACTTACTTAAAGACTTCCTTCTCTTGCCCATCGTCGAGCTGTGGGAGATCTATCGCTGTTCTACAGATACTTTTACGGCTTCTGCTCCGACGAATTATCCAGTATAGTCCCTCCTCTTGCAGCTCCCAATAGAGAAACTCGTGGTGCCTCGCGTATGCATCCCTAAACGGTTCAATTCGACAAGCCCCGAACTTCCCATTTCGTTCGTTCTTTTATCCCTAGAGTTTCTAGACTGTGGAACCTACTGCCAGCGGAGGTCTTTCCTTCCCCCCAAATCTTTAAGTTTTTAAGTCCCGTGTTAACAAACTTCCTTTTACCATGCTTAAAGTTATCTAAAATAATGGAAAAATAAACCTATGCATAAACATGCTTTTAAAACCAAAAATTATTATTATTTTTTTGTAACACTATTAAAATCTTTATACAGTCGAATAACTTTGCGAAATACAATTTGGTAACGTTAAAAAACAGTTTAAAGTACTGAATAAAAACGTTTCAAATCCTTTGAAACGTAGGCAAAGCCTCAAAGTGCTTTTAACTTTTATTGCCAACCCATTACGAAGAAAAGTTTTCTGCTGACTTTAGCCTTGGAATATAATATGAATTTAATTTGTTTCTATTTCTTTAACGCAGTTGTTTTTGTATTTAACAGAAAGTTTAAAATACTGCTTCGTTTGCGTTACCCGTTTAAATAATGCTTTAAAAAAATATAATCAATTATACAGTGTATCCGATACTGATAATGAAAGTATTGGGATATTGAAAACTATAAGATATAGAAAGATGGTTAAATGGGTAAAGTTGTAGGTCATTTAACTGCGGTTAAAATGTTTAAATTGTGAAATAATTTAAACCAGGCTCTTTCGAACTTCTTATGACACGGGTATTTTTCCAGACAGCTGGAGAGATGCACGTGTCCAGCCTATTCCCAAGAAAGGATCTAAATCTCTTCCATCCAACTATAGACCCATTTCACTCCACTCAATGCTTTGTAAAGTAATGGAGAAATCCATTAACTCGCAAATTATTAGGTATTTGGAAAAACATAAAATTTTACATGACAGGAAATACGGATTTCGTCACAAGAGATCTACAGCAGATCTTCTTTCCTTCGTTTCACACAACTGGAACAAGTCTCTTGAGTTTCTAGGTGAGTCCCAGATCGTTGCTCTTGATATATCTAAAGCTTTCGACCAAGTCTGGCATGACGCACTTCTTAATAAACTTCCCTTCTATGGTCTTCCAACTAAACTCTGCTCTTGGCTCTCCAGTTATTTTTCTAATCGACGTATATCAGCCATTGTTGATGGCCACTCTTCAAGCTTTCACGAAATTAATGCTGGAGTGCCTCAGGGTTCAGTACTACCAACTTTGTTTCTTTTTCACATCAACGACCTTCTTTCTTCTACAACCAATCCCATTCATAGTTATGCTGACGATAGTACCCTTCACTCCACTTTTCAGGTTCCCAAACCAATCTCTCAACCCGACTTGGAGAGCAAACGCAGGGCGATGCAGATATCTCTTTCACAGGATCTTAATTTGATCTTGGATTGAGGCGCCAAAATCTCGTTCAATTTAATGCATCCAAAACACAATCATGTTCCTTGTCGCGAAAAAAATCATCAAACACTCATCCTTTGCTTATGAGTGGCCAGGTTTTGCAGAGCGGGGACACATTTAACCTTGTGGGCGTCACATTTGAGAATAACCTCAACTGGCATAAACACATTGTATCTATAGCCACCGCGGCTTCAAAAAGCTTGGATTTCTTTTCGAGCCAAAAAGTATTTTTCTCCTTCCAATTTATACACTTTGTATGTGTCCCAAATTCGACCCTCTCTGGAATATTGTTCTCATGTCTGGAGAATGGTATCCCCTACAACTCTCAGTATTCTTGATGCCATTCAAGAAGGCTTTCGTCTTATAATGTCCTTACTTACAAGACTTCCTTCTCTTGCCCATCGTCGAGCTGTGGGAGATCTATCGCTGTTTTATAGATACTTTTACGGCTTCTGCTCCGACGAATTATCCAGTATAGTCCCTCCTCTTGCAGCTCCCAATAGAGAAACTCGTGGTGCCGCGCGTATGCATCCCTAAACGGTTCAATTGGACAAGCCCCGAACTTCCCATTTCGTTCGTTCTTTTATCCCTAGAGTTTCTAGACTGTGAAACCTACTGCCAGCGGAGGTCTTTCCTTCCCCCAAATCTTCAAGTTTTTAAGTCCCGTGTTAACAAACTTCCCTTTACCATGCTTAAGACACCCACGGTACGTTAGTATTTAGGCTTCCAGCCCAATGATCTAAAAATTAAAAGGATTGCTAATAGAAAATGATCCCCATATATTTTCAATAGACCTGCGCAAGAATTTTTACCCCACACTGGGAGAATTGCTGTACACCTTTGCACATGCGCAGTTGTTATAAAGGTTAGCATTTTTTATTTAAAACCCAATATAGTGTTGGCAACATTGACAAAATTAGCAGTATTTTAATAAATATAGTGGTTGCAACACTGAAAACGTTTACCTATGTTCTGACAGGGTCACACTCATCCTAATTTAATTTATAATTTGGGATTTCCCGATCGTAAAATCCAGGTAAAATTGACGCCGTCGACCGACCAAACCCAATCTCCCATCTACGGTCGACCGTTATCAGGTATAGTTATTTGGTATTTGGTGTTTTATTTGTGCGTTGTGAGTAATTCTTGGTGTTTTTAAACTTTTATTTAATTTAAGTTTCGCATAACCAAAATTAAATAATGAGTAAATAGCAAATTTCCTGTTTTAAATATACACTTTATTGCCATGCAGTCAATTTTTTAGAGATCAATAAATCCATTATTTTTTGAAATAGTCATGGTTTGGGTTAATTTTTTTTAGCGGGAAAAATTGTATTTAAGGATTATAGAAAAATATATATGGGGTTCCATTTAAAATAACAAACTTGCCCTATATACGAAAATTGACCGTTTTCGTAAGAAATAAATGTCACAACCAAATGGCAAGGATATAAAATGAAACTTAAAAAAAATCTAAAACTTTTCGCGAAAACCGCATTTTGATAATTTTATTTCTTTTGAAATTATTCGCGGTGAAAATGGGTTAAAATATAGTCGGACACCCTGTATTAGCATTGGACTGATGCATTTATAATTACACAAAATAAAATATGGCAGTTTAATTAAAATAATTTGACATATTTTCAAGCTATAACACGTAACCATAAGCAATTTCGTCGGCAATATCACGATGTGGCGTATCTCAAAAAGTAGGAAAATTGACTAGAGCTGATGTAATTGTTTAAAAATAGTTGCTTCTTAATATTACAAATTGGCATATGTTAGATTTTGATATCTTTAAAAGTTATAGAAATATAATACTAAACCTATTTCATTTTACTAAAAAAGAGTAGTACAAAAAATACCTAAAAAGCACCCTCGTGAAATTTAAACATAAAGATACGCCGCTTTGTGATATTGAGGACGATTGATACCATATAATATCTTGTAGATTGCTTATTGCTCGTATGTTAAAAAAGGAACATAGGTATCTTTCTGTGGAATGTTTTGAATAAAATTAAATAGTCCAAGCGATTCCATTGCGCTTTAAGCCTAGTTTAAGATTATTACATTATCAAGTTTATTTCAAGTTGGCATTTGTAGGCAAATTAAATCAATAATTACTTACTGGGTACATTACCAATTTTAATATTTGTGATTCGCTTTTTTTTGTGGTTTCACTTACAAATATAAGGTCAGTTTGGCCCTAACTCCAAAAATAAACAATTTCAATGGCATTACACGCCAAACTTAACTGAACGACAACTGCTACGCCAACGGGAACGAAATATCAGTTTATGAATTGAGATTTATTCCTCAAACAAGTTACACCAAATCTAATTGCTTTTATAATAAAATACCAACTATTCAGTTTTGTTGTGTCAAGGTAGTGTTAGGAAGGAAGATAATAATACATAAAATAGCGTGCAGGTTTGAGATTAAGTAAAAGTGGGTCCTCATGAATCAAAAAGAAGGTGTTTTAGTAATAAAATGGAATTTAAATTGAGATCAGTGCTTCTAAGCACTCTCGTTTGCTAAATCTTAATAAAATCGGCGATACGACCGAAAAATAAAAAAATATACAACAAAAATAGTCCCCAATATAAAACCGGTTTACTTTTTAGGGAGTGCTATGAAAGACGAATACAGACTTAAAATAAAATATTTAAATATGTATAACCCAAAATTACTTGGTATATTTTCTTTATAAATGAATCATATACAAAATGTTAAACCCGGTCCTGTTGTTTGTTTTCGGCTAGTCAGTAAATGTTTATTGCGCATGCCCACAAGTGTACTGCGCGGTGCCCACGTAGGGGTTATTGTGATTTTCGCTGCATTCATCCATATTTATTTTTCGGATCATTGTTCCAGCCTTCGTGGATTGTCCAAAGATAAAAAAGTCACTTTTTTATCAGTGTGTTGGATTTTAAAGCCCAATCTTTTCTTAACATTTCATTTTTTATTTATACCAGTATCTCCATTCTAAAAGAAAATACCAGTTTGTAAAGCAAACAATGCAATTAAATTATAATGGTTACGTGAGTTATTTTTTTAGGAAGGCCACTAAAAATCGACTATTTGACTTTCATCTATCTATTACCATATTTTGTTAGATAGGTTAAAAGCAATACCCCAAAACGGTTTTAAAATTTTTTAATTTTTTAAATATTTATGAGTACCTAATTAAAAATTTTGAGTACATTTTGTTAATTCCAATATATCAGCAAACAATTACAGGATTTCGATAAAAATTGGTTTGTGTTTAGTAGAGAAACAGAAAAAAAAATTACGTAAAAAATAATTGCTTATAAATAATTAGTTTTAAATAGAAATTTAGCTAACTTCTTGGTGTTGTAGATACATTTTGTTTGTATAAAAATATTCGGTAATCTATTAACTAAATATTGGCACAAGAAATGTTTGGTGTTCTTTTACCAGAAAATAGATATAAAAACTTTAACCAGTTTTATTTAGCCGGTTTAGCGACTGAATATTCCAAATACCTGCCAAAGCGGACGACGAATTTCCGAACAGACTTTCACCTTTTGCGGCTTTCCAGGTGTAGGGCATTAAATCCCTTATATCTTTTTTCTGGTAAGAGTGCACAACATTTTCTTGTGGTATCATTTTGCTAATAGATTAATGACTAGAAAACAAAATTCTTTCACAACACCGAGAAGTTAGTTAAATTTTCATTTATTAAAAACTAGTTGCTTGTAAGCAATTATTTTTTTACGTAAATTATTTTGTTTTTTCTGTTCTTCCACTATTCCTTTGCATATAAGCCATTTTTTTATTATTAAAATCTAGTAATTTTCGTTAATATATTGTAATTTACAAAAATTGTACTCAGAATTTTTAATTGCTCATAAATCTTTTAAAAATTAAAACTTTTAAAAACCGGAGCATTAATTTTAACCTATAAAGCTACCAACATACCGGGTGATGCATCGGCGGGCGGGACATAGGAAATCTCATGTAATTTTTAATGGGGTCAATTTTGGCTCCCCTAATTATTTTAGAGAAAAATCCTATTAAAGTTTATTGAAGAGCATGCAAATCTACGTACATGGTAAAAACTTTAGATTTTCGGTTAACCCGTTTGCTAGTTAGATGCTAATATATTTTTAAAAATTGTTACATTATTATCGCCTCATATTTATGAACAACAATAAAAATACCAGTTAGCGTGCCATTACGTTCATTTTTAAATTTAGTACTTTATTATTATCAAAAAATCGTACAGTGAAAAATTAAAGTTGTATTTATACAAACGAACTAAGTTAAGTTAAACTAAACTAGAGTAACAAATTTCAAGAACTTATGACATTTATAATCTTTACATGCTTCAATAAATTATTAATAATATTACAATAATTAATAGTTGGATGGTCATATTTTCAAAAGAAATTAAGATATATATAACAAATGTAGTATTTTTTAAAGGTCTTTAAAAGAACTTTTTACTGGTGATATAATATACAGGTTGTTCTTCTAAAATATACTGGATTAAATTAAAAAGGGAATGGTAATAAAAGTGGGCCTTTAAAATCCAATACACTGGTAAAAAATTGGGAAGTTAAATTATTTTACAGGGTGTCCAAAAATTTGGGTCAAAATGCAACATCTGGCTTTACCCTGTATAGCACCTAATGCTATAAAACTTTTTGCAATCCCCATATAAAAATAATTAAAATCGGTCAAAAAAAAACAAAAACATATTATATATATTAGGATTGAATTTTAAAAAAATTTTGTTCGCCTGTTTTTTTTGCCCAAGAGTGTATTAAAATAGCAGTATTGTAAGTTTGTAGTTTAGAATATGTATAAACAGCTAACTAAATAGCCAGTTACCGAAGTATTTCAAGGGGAAATTGTAATTTTATAGAAAGTGTCTTCGCTTTAATTTAAATATGTTTTTTTTAAACTGGGGATCACTCCTTATTTAGTCCCTATTGGATAATCCTGTATAAGCGTTTCCAAAACATTCCTCCAAATGCAAATCTCAAAACACAGGTGTTTTTAACTTTTATCGTCGACCCAAACAACGACGTTACAAATCTAATGCTATTTTGGAGAATTTTACTTTCCAAACTTACAAATTCGATTTGTTTGAATTACTTTTCAAGTCCAATAATTTGCCCGTTTAACAAGAAAAGTTCTAAATAGCACACTGTTGGACCTTTGCAGCTTTATTTTGTATTTTAGAAAATTATTTTTTCAGTTAGACATGTTAAGAACTACACAAATTTTCCTCTGTATTCAGAACCCGCCAAAAAGTTGGACAGTTATGATTTTTTTATTGAAACTATTAATTTTTTCTGCAGTCGCCTCTGCTTATCTGGTAACCTTAAAATAAATATTGACATTTTATGGATGTTTATTAGGAAAACAATTTCAAACGGTAAATCAAAATATCTGCGAGTGGGGTTAGTTTGTATATTATTTAAAAGTTATTTAAAAAAATAATTGAGCTCTGGAGTGCTTAAAATAGCCAAAGTTTAAAAACAGTAATTTACATTACAAACAAACGAAACACATATTTAAATTATTTAAAATATATCCCTTAAAAGGGAGTAAAATACTTAAAAGTTTACTGCCAAGAGCACAACCATTTTGTTACAATGACGAAACAAAAAGAAAAACAAACACATGTTTCGCCATCGTAACAAATTGTAATGTAAATCACTGTTTATAAACTTTGACTGATTTAAGCACTTCAGAGCTATGACTCCTGTTTGTTGACAAGTATCACTAATAATGGTTTGTACCGAATGCTCTCTGCTACGATTTTAGCATTTTATTAAAATTTTCAAGAAATACAGCACTTTCATTTTTTATTCCTATAATTTTACGTGCACACAACCACACCCTTTTCAAAATTGTTTAAGACTAACAGGACATTATCCCAGATGTCCCTCGCCGATTTTGATTAAACTGTTGTACATCAAAAAATAAAGATACCTACATATTTTTTTATCGGCCAATAAACACTTTTAAAAGGTGGAATGCAGGCCTGAAATTCACCTTTAAAATTATTCCCCTTTAAATATCTCGAAAAAATAAATAGGGGCTGATAAAATTTTTGATAAATAAAATTATGGTTTAAATTTCGTGAATATATCTCAATTCATCCTTAAGATTTTGAAACAAAATTGTGGGTGGATTTTAGGAGCGCATTTTTCCTTTAAAAAGTGTTTAATGGCAGATAAAAAAATATGTGCCTCCGTACTACATCATATTGCAGTTTCGTCAAGATCAGCCAGGGCACCTGGGATTGTTTTTTTGTAAAAAAATAAAAAATTTAATCACAATAATATTTGTCTTTTTTCCAAAATAAAGATAACTAATAAATATTTTAAGAAACTTACACTTTTTATAAGTATAACATAAAGAGCTATTCTGCCCTGAGGCGCGTCCAAGAGATCAGTTCACGTTTGACAGCCTCGTTAAGAACTTATTTTATGACTAGATTATTATAAAAAAATTGTTTGGAAGCTCTTGAATCTATGCTTCCTTCTTTAAGTAAGTTTTATTTACCTTTAATATAATTATTTTTTATTGAATACCTCATTTTTTAATTATTTGTTTTATTGTAATCTTAACTTTTATTATACTATTGCAAGAGCAAAATAGCCCTTCATAATACAAGATCCGGCAATAGGATTGAAGTGTTTTGAAGAGATTGTCATGAAAAATATAGTGATAAAACTGAAGTTAACTGGTTGAGATTTTGTGTTACATTGGCAAATTGACGAAACAAGCAACGGATCTTTGCTGAAAAATCGTTTATCCTGACACAGTCCATTGTGCAAGCCCAGAGAAACTTTCGATGTTAATTTAATTTACCAGTGCGTGCTAACGTTTTCTACTGGTCCCTAAACACTTCCTCAACTCGAAGAAATAATTTGTTAAGAGATACATTTGATAAACATAAACGTAGATTTACTCGGGCGTGTTATGCGCTATTTCTACTCCAATTTAAAGCAGTGCATTGAATAAGACGGTGATTATCTTAAGAATAACTAAAACTAAAGTGTTTTAATTAATTGCCAGAATTATATTTTTAGTTTTAGTAACAATGAGTCAAAATATATTTTTTGGTACCTTCAGAGTAACCCATTAAAAACGTTTAATCCTATTGCCGGACGTTGTATAAATATAAAAAGCTTAAACTTCTTAAAAGATTTCTAAATATATTTATTCTAAAGAAAGCCAAATAATATTTTGTTTAAATTTATATTTCAGAAAACAAATAAACTATTATTAACAAAAACAAAGGTAGTACAAAGCTTTAACAATAAGTTGTAAGTAATTTTTTTATGTAAATACTTGTTCTGGCGTTTACTTATTACTAGTTATTTATAGATTTAAAATTATTGCTTAAAAAATGTAAGGTTTTTCTGCGTCTTAAAAAGTTTTATTAAAAGTACAGGGTATACCAAAAATATTGTTCCGAATCACCTCGTATAAAAACACGTGTCTTTGTTTTTATACCTTTATTAACAATGGAACGTAAGTATGGTTACAACAACCACAAAATATTCACTTGTCAATGTCTCGAAGTTTACAGTACAAAAGTCGAATCTATACTACTTAAATCAGAGGTTTCCGTCGCCCTTTTATAGTGTGGTGGAAAAGTGGAGAATGATCTAGAATTTTGGAGAAATATCGCGAAAATTCCATAGTACAGGATGGCATAAAAGTTCTCAATGAATAATTCGGGCGTTTTCGGAAACCTTCGAAATTGATGAAAGAACTTGGAAAATCTAAGGCAAATTATTCAAATAAATTATTAGAATAAATTAAACGGTCCTAACTTTATACAAAATATAAAATGTCCGTAACAATATGTTTATTTTTAACTTACCATTTACTGTTAATGGCACGACATACTTTTCCTGTCCAGCTACGTTGGTAGCTATACACGTGTAATTCCCACTATGTTGTGAGCTGACTTGTTCAATGATCAGATTCGTCGAAAATTCATCGATACGGCGAATAAGTGTACCCAAGGCAGGATTGTTTATGATTGGCTAAAAACAAAAGAAACTATTAGAAGTTAAATTTTACGTTGTTTCCTATGATTTTATTTTTTTCATAAAAAAATAATACAAATTTTACACTTTAACAAAAGTAGAAATAGACATTTGTTTTCAATTCAACCTCAAACCCCAAATGCTCTATTAAAGCAAAAATATATTCAAAGCAGAAATAATGGCTGTACTTGATATTCTTTAAACTTATCTTTGGCCGCCATTTTAAAAAGCAACTTTCTCTATAATGTTTTAATAGAAAGATAATTTTATGAAAAATTTAAACAGAGAAAAATAGCGCTATTTTTGCTAAAGTCGACTTGCCATCGAATTGGTGCAAAGTTCAGTCATCGCGGTGTGAGACGAGTAAAGGGGATCAGCGGCGAGTGCGAGCAGTGGGAAGAGAGTACTCGCCTTTGCCGACCGCTTTTGGCTCGTGTTATTTTTCTTTCAGGACCATGACGGTCATGTTATTAAAAATAAAGACCAGTAATAGAAGTAGTTGGTAACCCCAGATATAATTTTTAATGTAAGATATTTGAAAAAAGTGGTAAAGGGGACATTCAGAACCACGATAAAACGTTTAGTTTTAGGTTATTAATACTTAAACTGCAGACAAACAGTAATGATTTTGTACCTTTTGCTTTATTGAGAAATGTTAAATATAATCCACAATGGCAACCAGTTAATACAAGTTTTAGAATATATATTTTTGAATTTTGTTGCATTCATCTAATAAACTATACTTATTAGTAGTTCTTACAATGTAAGGTAATAAATTGCATTTTATTATATGTTTTGTCACTTTGACAGTGACAGAGTTATTTAAAAATAATTAGAACCAAAATATATTTTTTTCTTCACTTTTAGTCGTTAATAAGTATATTAACATACTGCTGATATCTCAGAAATCGGCAATAATTAATTGACGTATAGTGTGTTGTATATTTTTGATGCAAAATTTATTTAAATTTAAAATTTGTTGAATTATATAGGGTATATATAATATTTAAAAAAATCAACTTGACAATGAAAATTATGTTTTTGTAGTGGTTGCATTTATTAGTTCGCATCTTACCTGTACAGGTAATAATCCAAGGTTATAAAAATGTTTTAAGAAACCTAATTTTTAATATTGTGGTAAGAAAGGTTTACCAAACATATTTTTTTATTGCCAGACACTTTTATCATTGCTTATTATACAGTCGTCCCCCTTGTAACTTTTGAACCGTTCGGTATATTTTGATGAAACTTGGAATAATAATATATAACCAAAATCTACATTTTTTGACATATCAGTGACAGCTCTAAATGTCAAGGTGCTAGCTTTCAATGTCAAGGTCACAGCTGGGTGCTAACGCACCCGCTACCGCTAGGCAGACAGCCGAGGATCTACCCGAAAGAGGAGGGAGAACAACATATCAAAAAAATAGTCAACCTAAAATTCTTGCTTTTCCGACGTTGCTAGCTCCCGGACTAATATCATTTATATAAAAAATACGACGCTAAGTGCAACAACAGGAAACAAAAATACTGTAATATAAAATAAAGATCACTAATGACAATGACACTGCAACGTTGCCAACCTTAATTAATTTTTGTTGCTCATACAATGTTTAAATTCTAATTTAAATCTTAAGGCGTGGTTAAAAAAGTATTTTACTTAGAGATGGGTGTTATACCACTAAAATAAATTAAAGTTTATAATTAATTTATTATTAGTTATTATGTAACTTAATATAATCGTTTTTAAAAATACATCGATAAAGAATATTAATAATCATAAACATCAGTTAGGCTTCTTTTTTATTCTCTATATTATTATCTATTGGACAATTTCATATAATAGCTTAAATACTTAAGCAAAACCATTTATTATAAGCCACTAACATTAATTTTAATATTTTGTTGCCATCGGCTTGCCGTCTTCACGCGAACGTCGGATGTAAAAAATGAAAATAAATCGTACTTCGCAATATCGGCCTTTTCTCAAAATTTATGTGTGGGTCTACTCTATATTTTATGATAAAAATTGGTAAATATTGTGGCTTTCCAATCTATTTTTAAAATATCTATCAGACTTTTACAAGATAAGGAAACGTTTTGGCATTTTTTTATTATACAGGGTGAGTTTTTTCGTTGTTTAGTACAGGGATCTGGAAAACCTTTGCAGCTACAGAGACGTAGTTTAAATCACTTTTTATTTTTTTCAAAAAATCATAGCTTACTAAATACTAAAAAAAGGTTTTTACAAAAACTGGATTCCCTCCCTAGATAATAATCGAAATAAAAAAGGCGTAAATAGGAAACTTGCTGATAATTATCTTCCTAATAGAAAAGTGTATTTTGATATTTTATTTAGTAGTCCTTTCTTGAGCTACGACATAAAGTGGCATTTTTATAATTGATTAACAAACAAAAATAAAACTGAAAGACACGTTTGATACTTACGAAGATTTTTTAAAGCTCTTTATAAGTTAAAAAGAAATGTACATTTCTTTGGAAAAGAAAATCCAGCAGTATTTTAGCGGCAAGAAAAAAAACTGATCGTTTCATAAAACTAAATCTAAAGTATTACCAAAAATAGTGCATGTATTGAGGGTGGAATAAACTGTAAAATTCTCAGGAAAAGGAAAAAATTACAAGATAAGTAATTCTTAAAAAGGGCTTATTTTTTAAATTATCTAATAAGCATTTAAAAAAATATATTTAAGTTGGCCCAGTAGCTACAGGATTACGAGTGTTGATTTTTTATGTATATATATATATATATATAATTTTTTAAAATTTATATCCAATTGCTAACCTTTATGCTGACGATATCGTTCTTATAAGTTATTCCTTTGCCTTTCCTGTTTGACAATATTTTTTTTTAATTGTTTTTGATGTAAAATATTGAGTGTATGTAACGAAAAAGTTTTAAAATGTTATAGGACCCAAAAGTGACAATCCAGTCACGAAACGTTAGGATAAATACAATAGCGGTTTTATTTGCCTGTATTTATACCGCTATACTACTTCAATTTGTTTTGGTTAAACCAAACTACAATATAAAACAATAAAACAACCAAAAAACCAAACGCCTACGGCACAGCAAAATAAATAATTATTAGGGTAAGAGTAACTGTAACTATATTTCAGCGGTTTTTAATAGTTTTTATAAGAAAAACCGCCGGACGGCGGCATCTACCGATAAAATAGGTAAAAACCGCCGGTAATAACAAATTCATTTACATTTTTGGCAAATTTCTTTCTATAATTGAGCAAAACCGCCCGCGGTTGTTTAGCCAGTTCCTAAAAAAAAGTGCATCATACTAAAATCCATTGTGAAAATCACACAAAAGTGTTTTTGTTGTATTTTATTTTTGTAAATAAGTAAGCAAATTGTATTAATTAAAAAAGACTATTGCAAAACTGGGTAATTTTCTAGAAACCTACGGCAACTCCGATTTTAACGAAATTTGGTATCATCACGAATCTGAAAGATTTTTTGGCGGAAACGTTTCGTTTTTGAGATGTTCATCATCAAAGTTCAAGTTTAAACTAAGCTAATTTCTTTTTGCACACAATTCTTGATTTATAGCTAAAGTGTCACACAATATTTGATTTTCACCTTTTAAAACCCCGTTTTTCTACGTTTTTACATTATTTTTGCATTAAATTGCATAGCTTTTCTTTTATAATGCGGCAACCATACATACATATAGAGCTTCATGGCACACTGGGATTGAAATGATTCAAAGTATAGCTATGCAATTTAATGCAAAAATAATGTAAAATACATAAAAAAACAGGGTTTTAAAGGTGAAAATCAAATGTTGTGTGCCACTTTAGTTTTAAATTAAGAATTGTGTGCAAAAAGAAGGGGAAACATTGTAAAAATAGGATTAGATTAAATTTTAAATCTGATAATGAATATCTTAAGAACGAAGCGTTTTCGCCAAAAATTCTTTCGGATTCGTGATCAGCGATCCAAAAACCTCCGTATACCAAATTTCGTCAAAATCGGAGTTGCCGCAGGTTTCTAGAAAATTACCCAAAACTGTATCACTTTGTTATTGATATCATTTAATGGATATATGCGGCACAATCGCTTTTTTTCATAAAAAATTAAAATAGATCGAACCTTTCCATTCCTCTCCCAGCGAAACGTTATTGGTAGATCCCCCTCCATGATTTGACATGTGATTGCCGCTCTCATCCCTTCGCGTAGCAGGTCCGTCATCGGATTGATTGGCAGTATTTTCGGGGGCACTGTAACAAATAATAAATGGTGAAAATCGGGATTTACATAAGCTAATAAATCATTTAACTTGTTTTTAGGGGGATAAAGTGTTAAGTGGTAAATCGAGTTAACAATTATTGTTTGTTTTGTTTTATCGTTAATAATTTTTATGTTTATAGGCTCTTTTATACAGTGTTTAAAAAAAATAGTTGTCAGGCGAGCAATTTTCATTGTTGTTGGTTGATACTATTAGCCTAAAGAGGAACACTTTGGTAAATAAAATTTTTAATTAGGAATTTGTGAAAAAAGTTAATGTTTTGGTTAGCCCCCAGTGAAAATTAAAAGTTTTAAAGGCAAATCCTCTATTTGTATTTTTTCTATAAGTTATTTACAATATTAATAAAAGTTTTTAAAATAGTAATCAAACTTTGCCGCAAAAGTTATCTTATGGATAGCATATAGCTTTATTGTCTTTTTTTTGTAACCTTATATATAATTTTCATTGTTTAATAATACTATTTTTTAGGGATCATTGTTTTTAAAATAACCAAAGCTTGTGTTACATTTCTTTAAAGGAAAAATATAAAATTTTAATATTAAACAAAATTATACATGGTCTTTCATTAAAAATAACAAAGTTGCCTTATATTGGAAAGCAGCTGTTTTTGTGTTAACAAAAAGTCACAACAAAATGACTAAGGTATAATAAAAATCTTGATACTTTTATTTTTTTTTACATTTAATGTCAAAGTTTTCAGAATATCCTAAAAAACATAAAAATTTTCAAATTTTATCATCCATTTATCTTGACAACGGTGGCAGATTTGCCACCGAAACGTCGATTTTTAATTATCCTTTTACTTGTTTAATTTTTTTTTGGTTTTTTAGTACTTTTAATTTTATTTTGGCGTGTACCCAAATAAATACCATCCATTAAATGAACCCGCCAAACTACAGAACATATCTTCAATTTATTTGTTTAAACAGACACCAAAAAATAATTAAAAATTAAAAATAAGTAAAATAAAATGGAGACTTTAACACCCTGTATCTGGCAAACAATCAACGTTTCAATCAAGATAAATTGCGTAAAAATAGTTTTGACAAAAAATATCTCGTAGCCTTTGGTAAAGATCTTTTGAGACACCCAGGTGGCCTAGATAAAGCTGGAAGGAATGCAATAGATTTTTAGTTTGCTATAAAACTTTTAATCTGAGATATATTTAAATCAGCTGCCCATAGCTATATTTACCAAGTTTACCTATTTTGTGCAGAAAAAAGAGAGAATACAAATTATTTACTGGAGCTGTAATATACTGGGCAAAAAAACTGACAAAATCTGACATTTAAAACATAGGCAAAGAACCTCAGGTGGCTCTCTCTACATTTTAACAATAACAACCTAAGCAGATTTTGAGTTTTACCTATGGTAACCTGGAGGAAGGTGTGTAATCGACGTGCTTTAAAAACGGGCTTGATTTTTGTTTAAATTAAATTTCTAAATGACACCAGAGGGTACTGTTGTTCCTTATAAGATTTCTAGGGATGCTGTATACATTGTAAATGTAAAAAAATTAGTACAAAATAATTTGTACTAATTTTTTTAATAATACCATAATATAAGTTTTATTATGCAATTTCCGGTTAAATAATAATAAACGTATTGTAATTATTTGGTTAATTTAGTTCTTATTTCCCTAGTTATAGGAACCTTGGACTGGAAAGTTGTATTATGGTTGCATTTATGAATATAATAATGTTGAATTTTTAGAGTCAGTTAGTTTTTGCTATAACTGTTTATTTTAAATAATATTTTTTTATTTAATGGGATTTGTTTTAATGAACCTTTATTCCTGTTAAAACTGTAAGAATCTTTTTTTAGCTCGATCAGTAAAATATCTTAAGGACTTTTTTATTGTTTATAATAAATTCTCTTTAGTTAACTTTTTTCATCTTAAGGTTAAAGACATTTTAATAAAGTCCAAGTACTAGGTACTGTAGGTTCTGGTTTAGTAAATATTTTACCCTCTTTATTCCTTATGCAGTTCCGTCAAGTTGTCCAACTACCGAAACATGCAAATACTGCATTACATGGTGTTTACTGGTACTTAGGCATGCTTAAATCGCTCATCTTCGCTGGTTTTACGAAAAACGGTTTTGCGAGGCGAATTTTGTAAAAGACATTCTAATATAAAAATAATTTTAAAATAACTAAAATATAAGAAAACTTTTATCGCAAAGGATTAGATAAATCGTTATTTTCTTTTTCGGCGGAATTTTTGATAGTATTTGGTATATTCTTTTAGAGACACCTTATATAAAGAATCTTCTTGTTAGAAGCACTACACTTATCTTTCCATATAGGATTTACAACAAAAGTACATTACATTAAGTTCGTTTATCAAACTTAGTTCTAAAACCATTCACCATTTTATTCGGACAATTTCAAGTTGAATTCTCCAAAAGCGTAGCTAGCTTTCGTAGCCACAATTATTTAAATTATCTTACACTATCTTACTTCTGTCTTGGTCTGGAGAGTAATTTATGTGCCATTCTCTGTATTATTTATAACTTAAGTTTTAAACTAAATTTTAAGATATTTTAGCAATTTTCTTATGTTTCTGCTCGTTTAATAAAAATGTTATTCTTAAAATTTACTTCTTTTAAAAAGTACCTAAAATACGTATATCATTTAAGTAAATTTATCATTTAGCTGTGAGTTTTTCTTGGTAGATAACTTAAATAAAAGAGAAGTGGTATGTCTTGTATTTGTTTTACAACTTTTTATATACCGGGTGTTTCTCAAAGGTGGTTCCCCCTATAATTTTTTACCTTTAAAGTTGGAAACATAAAATTTGGTATATGCCTATCTGACATAATTTTGGATTAATTGGTCTATTTACTTGTTTTCTATCACTTCCGATTTGACCGGCAATGACTGCTTCTTTAAAATTTTAAATGGCACCACCGGTATATTTTATCTTATTGCGTTAGAATATAACCTTACATGTTATTTTTTGACAATTCTGCTGTCAAAAATTTATTTTTAAATTTCAATATAGAGTGCCCTGATTAGGCTAAAGCGGTTTATTTTAGGTCAAGTAGCCATGAAAAAATAAAATTAGTCGTCTTTTGTCTTTTACGACTTCTTAGGGCGGAGTATGCAAAATCCTATTTATGGTCATAACTCCTTTTTTCAACTGGAACAAGGGCTCGTTACCATATTCTAAAAGAGAATTTTTCTTCGAATAATTTGATACCACATAGGCCGTATTTCGGAGAAGGTTTTTATTCTAAAATTATTAAATTAAATGATTCTTAACCCACCATTGTCCTACAGGTAATAATAATTTATGACAACATCATGAAGTTATTTTGTGTTCTGTAGGAAAAGTCTTACTGGAAATACCGCCAATGTGGTACCACAATATTCGGAATAACCTGCTGTTTTTAAGTACGCTAACGAGCCACCCTCGTTCAATTTAAAAAAATGGAGCTATAACCATAAATAGGATTTTGCACAATTTGACTATGCCCTAAGAAGTCGTAAAAACAATAGACGACCTATTTCATTGTTCCAGGGCTACTTGACTTAAAATAATCCGTTTTAGCCTAATCATGGCACTCTAAATTAAAATTTTAAAAAATTAATTTTTGACCGCAGAAGTGCCAAAAAATAACATGTGAGGTGTCATTGTATTCAGAATGTAATATTCTGTCAAAATAATATAAAATATATCGGTGGTCCATTTAAAATTTTAAAGTAGCAGTCATTTCCGGTTAAACCGAAAGTAATAGGAAACAAGTAAATGGACCAATCAATTTAAAAGTATGTCAAATAACCATATACCAAATTTCATGTTTTTATCTAAAAAAGTAAAAAATTTATAGAGGAGAACCACCTGTGAGAAACACCCGGTACAATTTGATTTTCTATTTTGTGTTAGAAATTTGTAAATAAAGCTTGAAAAATTTAAAATAAAGACAGCATAGCGCAAAGGACCAAAATCATAGAATTATATTTTTTAAATGGAAAGTCAGTTATTCTGACTCAGCGGATGTATCGCCGACATTTTAATGTACAGGGTGGCGCCTTTCGATTTACATTGCAGGCCAGTCCTCTTCCCCCAAGACAAAAATAAACCATATCGCAAATGTATACAGTGTGTCCCATGATAGGTGTTACAAGAGGACAAATGGATCAAAAATTTTAGAATTGCTAAACGTCCTTTTGGAAAAACTGGTCGCATGGTCCAAAACTGATAAATTCAAAATTTTACTTCGATTGGTAATTGGCGAGTTTTAACTAAAATATGAAAAATGACCAAGAGTAAAGTACCCTTATTTTTAAAAATAGGATAAAATTGTATAAGTAAATGTTGCAAAAAAATAAATTTTATGACAAAAATTAAAGTTAAAGAATCAAATGTCTAAAATTATTATTTTTTTAATTTTTTACATTATGTAATAACGGTTTTTAAAATACTTGGCTTATGGCAGCAAATTTTTAAGAAAAATTTAAAATTAATAATTTTTTAAAAATATTTTTCTCCTTTGCCCATTATTTAAGTTGTAGGGTAGACCGAGGCTTATTATTATTATTATTATTATTATTATTATTATTATTATTATTATATCGTTAATATTTTTAAAACGCGTTTGACTGGAATGTCTGGATTTAAAATTAGAGGTTTATCTGCAAAATAAAGATACTGATATTGTATTAATCGTGCAGAAAAATTTATTAATCCATCATCAAAGAATTGAATTCAGTGTGTGGCATGCGAAGATTGGTATTACGAAAAATGTGCTGATATGGGAAGAAAAGAAAGCCGGTATATATGTGATATATGTGTTACAAATTAAAGTTAATGTAAATATTTATTATCTTATTATTTTCAGCGATTCCAAAGTTTAAAGTACCTAATACGAATATGTTGTGTATGATCCCATTTGCCCCGAGAATTGGGGCCAATTGGATATGTTTGTCCGTAATGTTTTTGTTATTATTTTAAAGAATTTATAGGCAATTTAGGTTTTGAAACGTATATTGGATAGCTCAATAGTTACTGATTACTATTTTGTCAATAAAAGTTACATTTATTACACTTTAGTATGATTCTTCTCAAACAAAAATTGATCCGATTCGCCTCTGTCTACCCTAATACGTAATGTGAAAAATTGACAATTACATTATTTATTACTCTTATGCTTTCTACGGGCCACTTATAAAGTTAATATGGACCACAAAAGTTGTTGGTGTGTGGTTGACTGTCGCCAGCTTGTAGTTCCGTTTAACAACAATGTTAAATTTTTTGTGGTTGTGGTGGTCTACCAAACCACTTTTTGTGGTCCATATTAACTTCAAAAAGTGGCCCGTGGAAACACGGCCAAAACTTTAAATTTTGACAATAAGTTTAATTCTCTACAACATTTACTTAGGTAATTTTTTCTATTTAAAAAATAAAAGTAGTTAGTTTCTGGGAATTTTTCATATTTTTACGTATAACTTGCTCTGTATATTACTAATTGAAGTAAAATTTTGTATTTATTAGTTTTTGACTATGCGACCACTTTTCCCACAATTACGTTTTAAAATTAAAATTTTTTTGTTCCATTTGTCTTAACACCTATTCTGGGACACCTGTATATCTTAGGTTTAGGTGGTGTCCAGGAAATAATGTTTTTGGTGTGAGGACCTTTTTTTTTGGTCTTGCCATTATTTCAATGTTTTTCTCGGCCCCCGCCCCCAAGTTGGATGGCTAGTTACGCCCATGAGGGTATACCGAAAACTAAAAGAGATAGAACGAATCTAGTTACGCAATCTTAATTTCAATTTTTGAAACAAATTCAATGATAAAAGTAATTCATGGTTAACTTGATTCCTTCTGGAGATACAGAGTGTTTTTCATATTTTGTCTATTTGGCTAGGCACTTGTAACTCGCTGGATATTAGAGATAGAAAAAAAGTAAATAGAAAAACTTAAGATATTTATACGTAGAATGCAGTGGTGTACCTATATTTTTTCATTGACTTTTATTTTAAAGGTATAACATAAAACTGGGTTTTTCTAAATGGAACAACCTGTATTATTATCAACCAATTCATAATAAACAAATAAAAACACTTTTAACAACTTTTAAAACAAAATTTTGTTTACTATGTTTATAAGAAGGGCTTCCAAAAAAATAATATAGTATTAGTATTACGACTTTTACAACAAATTTTATGACAACTGAAGTTATGAAGTTTTTGCAAAAAAAATATATTCCTTTAAGTGCCTAAATGACACCATCATTTTTCAGATTTAAAAACTATTATTTATTATTATATAAAGAAAATATATATTTTGTATTGCACACACACACACACACACACACACGCATAGCGCCAAAACGTATATGTGATACCAGATTTTTAACGTTAAATTAAAATTATAAATAATGGAGCTACAACTCCAAAACCTGGGACATGTCTTACTAAAATTTTCTTCTCTCAGGATCTTTTTTCAAATTTCATCTAGCTTTAACATTTTTTTGGTTATAGATACAAAACAACAAAACGGAGACGCTCTTTTTTACTTCTTTTTTATTTATGACAATTACAATTTTTAGTGAGAAATTATCAAAAAATTTCCATTTTTTAGATTTTTTCTGAATCCAAAATACCAACAACCGTATTTTTATGATTACAAGAAGTCTTTTTGCAAGAAACTCACTTCTCGACTCGACTATAACTAATAAAGTAAAGTTTATTGATTATGCTAACTTATTTCTTATAGTATATCTTCTTTACAAAATTTAATGAATACCAAATCAGACTTTTATTGAACCTCCTGGATGTATAATATTCCTTCCTATGCAAAAACAGCCCGTTTCTCTTATTTTATGGGGGTTGACGACAAAATAATGCCGGTACGGCACCTTCATTAATTCTAAATACACCTAAGAGTGATATTTTCCGAAACTACCTAACACCATTATCCTAAACATTAGCGAGGTAAAATATGTTTTGTTTAGTAAAAGTAAGCCCGAGCAGGAATTTGTAAGGTTTACAGTTGTAAAAAAATAATTTATTAGTTATAGGCAACGACGAATGGGTGGTCGGGACAAGTTCCTCTGAAAAATATCTAAGTACAAAGCATTTTTGGACCGTTTTTTAAACATTCAGGGAGAGTGTTTTGACTTATGTGGTTACTTTTGTTTATTCGAAAGTGTTATCAATTTTGCTAGTTTATACAGGGTGGGTTTTTTTCTATGTTTAGTATAGGGATCTTAAAAACCGCTGCAGCTACAGAGATGGTTAAATAAGGAAAAAATTGTAGTTTTTAGAGCTTAGTTCAAATCACTTTTTGTTTGGTCAAAAAATGACTTACTAGATAATTTTAAATAATCGTTTTTTCAACAAATTTATTTTTTTGTAGCTCAGCAAATATTTCAAATAAAAAGAAAGTAAAATCCGATATTTCATACCGTATTCCGTTTTTGAGCTACGATATAAACTTTTATATTTAAAAAGGCCTTTTTATAAACTTTTTAACAATGTATATCAAGATATACTTTAAATAAAGAAATAACCTTCTTTTGAACATAATTATTATATTTGTTTTTTATGTTAATTAGCTATAAACAATTAAACTAGTTTTATCGACAATGAATTTTCTTTGTATCTGATTTAGTACTGTAAATGTTTTAAAGCTTTTAATAAAAAAATACAATTTTTTAATTAATGAAGACACTCACTTTTATAAATATTAAAATAATAATCAAACTAAACTGATTAAAATAAATTACAAAAACTAACAATTAGCAAGTGGGAATTAATTTAACTACCAAATTTAATACTATAATAATTGAAATTGTATTTTAAATTAAACTAAGTAAAGTGGGAACATTAGTATTTAAAAATTATAGAACATTCCACTATTATTGCCCATACCAATGCTGTATCTTTTTAAAACCAAATTTGTTGCCTTGTGGTCACAACGCATATACGTTATAATCTTAAATAATTATTGTTACGTAAACAGTCTTACAAGCATATAGGAGTTAACATATTCTTTTGAAAGGATGTCAGAAACATATTTTTTTTTACAATACTAGTTTACTTGTTTTGCGGCAAACTACAAAAACACACAAATTTAAAATTTATTATGTCCAAAACTAAAATATTTTTAAATTATTTTATTAATATTTAAAACGTTTTAAATATTGTAATAAAATTCGGTATCTAGCAAGGTTAGTTTATATTTATACATGGAATAGGTTGCGACAAATCCTCAACTTTTAGGCGGTTCAACGTCGGGGACGCAAGGAAACGCACTCCATGGAGAAAAGTTGGCAAGACTGGGTAAAATCAAAGCAGGTGATCAATGCAGTGGCGTCAAGAATTTGTGCATTTTATTTAGCATTGTTTCGAAAGTGACATTTGTTGAAAGATTTAATTCCAATTGTTTTTATTTAAAGTAAAGAATTTACAACTTAATAATAATGAAAAACTGTTGTGTAAACGGTTGTTCTACTAATATAATAAACAGTATATCTCCGGCACTGAACAACATGGCCGATAAATGAAAGATGTAACGTCAAAATTCGTCGAAGCAATATGGCCGAATGTCGCGACCCTATATAAAGCGACTTTGGGTATCTAGGAGTTTTCTGACAAAATATTTTCATATCTTATGTTAATTTTTTGCTATTTACTAGAGGATGCTACCTACACTACTTTGAATTTTTTCAAAACGTCCGAACATTTTTGTGCGATTCTGTTTGTAGGTACCATTCAAGGAAGATAAACTTTTTAATAAGGAGCGCTCAATTTTTTATATTTGTCCGAAATTATAGGATATGTTTGTGACGTCAACTTTTTGCCATAATATTTTTCATCTGACAAAATAAACCAATACTTGCATAAAATAAAATAAAATTACCTAAAAAACATAAAAAAATAGTATTTTACCTTTAATAACGATTTAGACGTAAATTCCCGTTAAAAATATCTTAAGGTCACTGACCCCTGTTTACAGGTTTTTAAATTCTCTGTAACTGCAGTACTAATAACTACTCAGTTTACCTATAAACAGTAAAAACTAAACATATATAAATGTCCAATGACTAAAAAGCAAAAATACAACCAAAAACTCGAAAAAAGCTTCCAGTACGATTGTAAACAAACTTTAGTGAACACAGGCTTAAATGGGATCGAGCGCTTCTTATTAAAAAGTTAATTTTTCTTGGGTACCATTTAAGTAAACTGTTAAATTCACCCATGCTTTCTTTACAAAAAAGGTGTACTTTCTAATGGTAGGTTTACATCTGACATTTATTGCATGATATTTATATCAGACAGACAATTCTGTAATGTAACGATCAAAAATTTATGTCTGAATTTTTGTTCACATTTTTATTTGACATAAATATCATGCACTAAATGACAGATGTAAACCTACCTTAAGAATAGCTCTGAGCCACTGTTTTCAAGATATTTGCATGATTTTGCTCAAAGCAGTTTAAAAAAATATATACATTTTTTATATAGAAAGCATAGGACAGTTTATTATTTTACTTGAATGGTATATACAGGGAAGCACAAAAACTCTGTAGAGAAATTCAAAGTGGTGTAGGTAACGTCCTCTAGTGCACACAAAAAAACTTAACATCAGATATGAATAGCTTATGTCAGAAAATCCCTAGATACCGAGTTTTATTGCAATATTTAAAAGGTTTAAAATGTAATCAAAATATTTAAAAAAAAATTAAGTTCTGACACCCTGTATCTCAGTTAATATCAACTTTTGTACTAAGGTAAGTTAAGTTAAATCGCGATATTTTAACTTAACTTTTAACAATTCTTCAGGTAAATTCTGGCCCATTACTTAGGGGCCACCCTGTATAATAAGAAATAAATTAATAAGTTTCATAAAACTGATACCCAGAATTTTTCTGTCTGGTAACGTAACGGGTAAAACAAATCAAATCTAAATTCTATTAAATTTCCTTACAGATTGCTTTTCATGTCTTGTTTGTTTTAAAGACATTTTATTACACTTGTCTGTCAAAAAATGTTTTTTATTTCTGTCGCAAGCTCTACTGACGTTAATCCCACAATGCATCAGTGAAAGTTTGAAATTAGCACCTAATGTGACTACAAAGTAAAACAGACGACAAGGCAGACATAAAGTGATATATCTCTTTAGAGGCTTTGAATGTTTCGTCACATCATGTGAAGTCATATCGAGATTAACGAAGGTCGTATATTATGACATATATTTAACCAAATAAAAAATGTTACCGTTTTAATTTAGACGTTCAAATACTAAATAAACTGCTTGTATTATATTTATAAAACTTTAAACGCATGGGAATTAAAATATTTGTAACTTACATTAAATATCGTACTCACGTGTAATGGAGGTTTACCTAGTTCTTGCTTTATTTAAAAATACTTCACTTCAAAATAAGAACTTGTTCTGCCTCTGTATATTGTTAGGGCATATTAAAGAATACCGACTTACGTTACCAACCTCATTACTTTACGGTAATAGTATATTAGATTAGGTCTGTTCAGTCGGTTAGTTAAAAATATAAGCACACTAATAATTTTTTTATTTCCTTAACTTTTGCATATAAATTAATAAAAATATTTAAGATGTCCAAAATATCAAAAACTGTCTTAATTGACAATTAATGATATTGACTGATATCTACCGTTTTATCTCGACTTACGCCAGTGACGTAATTTTTTTTGTCATGCTTAGTTAAGGCGGTATGAAAAGAGAAAAACAAGGTATACTGAAACAGTCAACAGCTATGGTCCTGGTAAATACCTCAACAATAAGAAATATTAAAATTGATGTTTTCTATTTTCTTTAAAGCATTTACACATACAAAATAGTTATTTCCTAACAAGTGCGCAAAGTAATACTTTGCTGCACGCAAAAGCAGACGTAAAGCAAGTGCTTTTTTGTTAAGAGTCCTAGAAAAGTAAAAACCTTAATTTTTTATTTTAATATTCTTACCTTAATATAACTAACCAGAATTAACCAACGATTTTATATTGAAGTGTTTGTAAAAAATATGTAATTTGCCATTTTGCCATTGGCCCTTTTATTTGATATCCATATTAGGGTAATTGTGGAAAACAATATGTAATCAGCCAATTTGTGTCGGCGGTTATTTTGGATTTTAATTTTTTTATAGTAAGCCTAATTGTACGAATCAAGCCCTTTCATTTGATACCCATATTGAGGTTCTAGTATAGTAATATATAATCCGCCATTTTGTATTGGTGGCCATCTTGGATTTACAATCATAAAGAATGTATTATTTTAAATTGTCATTAAGGGTAAGAGAGTGTACTAAATAAATAAATTGGTTAAGTAAAACCGATTAAATATGTTAGCTACTCTATTTCTTGACAAGTTTATTAATAGGAAGAAGATTTTTGTGAAGCAGTAGGTACCATTATTTTATCATGTAGAATCACCGCCTCCAGTTTCGGGATTGATTTTTGAATCACTTTGTATAAAAGAAAAACAAATAACGCAAGCAGCAAGCTGTCGACATTATGGCGTCATTCTTAAGTGATTTTTAGTCATTTTTGGTCATAAGACGTCATCAGACCAAAATTGTGACTTCATTTTAACGTTATTTTACTGACGTGTTTTTGACGTCGTTGAAGCGCCGTCTTTTCGATGTCATTGTCATTGTCATCAAGAAATCAAACCGAAATATGATATGGCAGAAAAATAGGGCTAATAATTTAAAATAGGAAAAACTCTGCCAATAGATGGCGTAATGGACAATAAACTACTACGTTTATTCAACCTATTCGCTTCTTATCGCCTACACCGTTCCGATGAGGCCAAAATAGTTCGAGACCGGTCTGCGGTTGTAGCTTCGAAAGAAATGTCTTCGGCTAGTGTAAAAATCTGCATCTCCAGGTTGGACAGTATGCCGAGAGATGCGTTCTTGCAGTGCAAGGAAATTGCAAGCAATAAGAAGTTTTTTCCTATTTCAATTTTCAAATAAAATATCGTAGCATTTTGGCTTAAAAAAAAGTATATGCGTCAATATTCCGTCATCTTAAAGACGTCACTAACGGGACGTCTTGTGTCTGTGAGTTAGGGAGGTCAATTTAACGTCATTTCGTCGTCATCTTATGACGTCTTTGCTGATCGAAAATGACTAAAAAGGGACGTCAATAAGACGTCAGCTTGCTGCTTGGGAATACCCACTGCCCCACCGCCCAACAATATTAGAAATGCATTTAAATTATTTTGTTATCATTATTCTGACGAATTCTGGTTATGGCAAAGGGTAATCTATTCCAAAAAAAAAACTCTTTCATATTAAAAAAAAAAACAAATTGACCCTGTTTTTGTCCGAAATGGAATTTGTCGCCCTGGACTAACTCCAAAACTTTTGGGACCCGAGTAAAAGCCCTAACGCTCGGGATACACACCTAACTTTTTTGTTTACTTTAAATATTAATGTGGGTCTTTTTTCTGCATTAATATATTAAAAGTACCCACGTATATCGGAGGTGTCAAATTAAAAGTTTACTTTTTAAATATGCATTATCAAATTTAGGGGATAAAAACTGGAAAGTTTGAATAATAAAAAATTTGAAAACAGATATTTTAGTCGGTAACAGATTATAAAATAAATGTATAATAATGCTCCATAAAAAGTAAGAAATATGCATGAAAAGTGGCAGAATATGCAATATTAAATTAATATAAATTTAAAAAAAATCACATTTAAATTAACTTCAGTGTTAAATATACACAATTTTTACCGAGGGGAAAAGTGCCTTGGGTGATCAACAATAAAAGTATTACGCCAAAAAGTTAAAAAGCTAAAAAAGAGGTCTTCAAGTAAAAAACCATCGGCTATTCACGCATTCCTTAATAATTTGGATATTTTTTGTTGTTTATTCTCCCGGGCCACCTACCACACCAAAGAATAAAAAAATTATAGGTATGAGACATCTGCTAGAAACAGTGGGTAGTATACATAAAAAAAAGTTACTGTGTTTTAAAGATAGAATAAAGTTTGGCTCTTGACATTATTATCCCCTACACATAATTATTTAAAAAGGCTAAATGTATTCTGACACCTCCAAATTGGCTAACTGATAAGGGATAAAGAGGGGTGAAAGTGTATCATTTTAAATATTTATGATGAAAGTGCTTCAAATAAAAATATTAAAAAAAAAGGTTTAAAAAGGTCATACCAACTTTAATTTCTTAATGTCTTTAAATAAAGTAACTTAAACTAATCAGAACTAAAAATTATACACAAGGATTCAAGTGTAATCATCCTTAGTATGTCCTAATAAAGAAAAAAAAGTTGCCAAGTTTAGTTTGGCCTAAAAAGCTTTATTGTTTGGAAGTAGTTAGAAAAATTTTATTTCGACAGGTTCTGGTCTGACCAGTTATGATAAAAGTGGTTGCTCTACTAAAAATGGCTAAAAGGGAAGGATATTCACTTATTTGTTGCAACAAGAACAAAAATTCTGTAAAAATCAAAACGAGACTCTCAAAGCACAGCAGTGTGCAAGAAAACGAAGTTCTTCTGCAAAAGTTGGGTCTTTCTTTAAAAGAAGGTATGGTTTTAGCCTTTTTTTAGCAAAATATTAGGTAAAGAACATTTTAAAAATATTGTGTACAAATTCGAGATGAAACAGAGCAACGAAGTGCTGTTTTGGCACTAACTTTATCCATAAACAAGGTAAACTTTAAAGCGCTTTTCCAACAACTCACCTTTTCAAAGTCGGTAGCCGCCATAACTTCAAAACTATTATACTGATCCTTTTAAAAATTTACCACTATACACTTTACATAATTCGACGTGACGCTAGAGAGTTTTCTAAATTTGTCAATATTTTTCATTTTTATAGAACTGTTTTTTTCTTAAAAATTGTGTTTTTAACAAAATAAAATTTAAAAAGGTCTTCCCAGATTTATCTAAAAAAAAACCATTATCTAACGACACGAATATATTTTTATTCTTTTTTCAGATGATCCAGCACCGAGGTATAATGGACACATCATCATCATTTAAAACATCCATCAAAAAGCTTTAACAAAAGTTAGCATGTGATTCAATTTTTACCAGTTTCAGAATTATGGGTATCCTCAGGAATATAACAGTAAACTGGCACTTTTTAAATAAAACACCCTGTATATTGCATCACCAATAAACAGTTAGTTTAAAGAGCTTTGTTGTAGACAGAATGGACAGTAGGTAGCTATACTTACCTACTATTTTTTAGCTGATTTGGATGGCCATATTTCCAAAACTATATGAGATAGACATATCAAAGGTGGTGTTTACTCTAAGATCTTTAAAATATCTTTTTAATGGTGATGTAAAATACAAGGTGTTTTATTTAGAAAAGCCAGTTATTTATCAAATTCCTGAAGATGGCCATATTTTCGAAACTAGTAAAAATTAGATATATTACATGTTGACTTTTTTTAAGCTCTTAGATAATATTTTAAATGGTAATATAATATACAGGGTGTTCCATTTAAAACAAGTATGTTTTTTTGCAATAATTCGCAAATTCGTTGTTCAATTATGTTTATGCCTTTCGGCAGCACGTTAATCAGCGAAACAAACACACCTTCAGAAATTTAACCCACCTTGTACCTTCAATAATAAAAAAGTTAGCAATAGTGCAGACTTAGGTTTAATCACCTTGTATACACATTTTTTTTTAACTACTACTTTAAAAAACTAGATTAATTAAGCAAGGTGAAATTTTATAAATAATAATAGTAATTTTAATACTAACCTATAACTTGAACTTCCACATCTCTTCGTGCTGAATTTCTTTGACGATTTTGCGCTTGACATGTATAAGTACCGGCATCTTCGCTCCGCTGTGTTTGATCCACAACGAGAGTACCGTTTGAGTAAACCCTTTGTCGTCTGTAAAAAAATTAAGTATTAATAAAGACAGTAAAAATATTTATTTTTTTAAAACTTCATAAAATAATATTGGAATTTTAGTATCAATTAAATTTAAAATACATATAAAAATATGGCTAGCTTCTTCGAAATAGGCTTATCTGCGACCAGCTTATTTGCGACCGATCATTAAAAACCAATAAAACCGATGTATAAGCGACCTATGGATTTAAACAAGACTGAACCAATGGGGCATAAGCACTGTTGCCAAGTTGTTCAAAAACTCTTTCCATCCAGTTGTTTTCTTTTTGTAAAATATTTTAAAAAGTAAACAAATTAAAGATACATTTATAATATAATTTATTTATTGCATATAGAGTCCTACAAATTTTCGTAAATATAAAATACAAGAATATACGTATTGCAATATATGTATGTGTGTATTCGTCTTGGGTTTAATTAGGGAATTAAAAAAGGCATTGCTTACCAGAACTAACCATTCGAAAGTGTGATTAGTCTTGGGTTTTAATTAAGGACCTACTCTTAGTACCCTTTTCTAATTCTAAGAAATATCCCTAATAGTCCATGTACATTTTGGCAAAAGTGCGTCTTATATTGAATGTATTCTAGACCCACCAGGTAGAAAAATGGGGGTTTAAAAATTCGGTAGCTAATGCGCCGATTTTATTATTGGTAGCAGATAAGCCGGTCGCTGTTGAGACAACAGCGATTCTTCGGCATCTTGCAAGGCATAAAATAATAGATAACCTACATTTAGATCCGCAGTGGCAAGAAGTATTTTTCGGATTTTTACGACCTCGCGCAGTGGGTGGACGAAAATGCGCACTTAAAAGTCGTGGCAAAATACAAACACCGGCACCCCGTACCCTTCGTCCGCGGTCTGACCGTAACGCTCATTAGCTACCGTACTTTGAACAGAAAACCAGGACGCCGTCAACAAATTCTTTCCTATAATGCGGATAGTTTGTTTGTGGCCGGATGCGTTACCCTCAACTGTCTCCCCGTGGCCTAGTGGACAGAGCTTTGATCTTCGAAGCCAGAGGTCGGCGGTTCGATTCCCAGCGGGGAGACATATTTAGGTAGTAGTTATTTAAAAATAACGACCGTGGTGGCACTACCGCGTTGTTTAAAAGGTGCTGTGAAATGCAACTGCACGTTTCAGTGCTTGGACAACGTTGACGGAACAGGGGGAACAATGGGTTAAACATCTAATAACCCGACACCTACGGTACTCTGGTATTTAGGCATAGACCTTCGTGGGATGTTAAAAAGATAAAAAAAACTGGCTTGCGCACAAACCGGTTTTTTCGCCCATGAAATGTAACTTTTGTTTCTCTCAGGTTATAACATTGGCAATCCATCGAGATCAGTGATTAAAATGCAATAAGTGTGCTTAAATTTAAAGTACTTTGTATTTTGTGTGATTTCTTAGACCGCAAAACCAAAAGTTCTATTTAAAAATCTTTTATAAAATAAGGGAGAGTGGGGTAAAATCATTCCTTAAGTTTTGGGCCATACCTGTAACACCATTTAAACACCAATACGTGGTAACAATTCCCCGCTGGACACAGGGAACTTTCCAAAAGCTATTTTAATTCTAAACAAATAGGCAGTAAGTGAATATCTATTTTTTCGGGTTTGATGTAAAGTAAGCCATAAACTTTTATTAGTTTTTTTCAGGCTATGAAGTGTTTATTAAAAGATTATTTTTAAAATTTTTGGTATGCTCACATAGCTGTATCTGTATATTAATACAATACCGCCGAAAAAAAAGAAAAAATATTTTTTAATATTTTAAAAAATAAATATAAAGAAAAAAAGGTGTGCCCATTTTGAAGAAAAAAGTAATATCAATTTACAGGAGAAAAAGGCTAGATCCAATGTAGAAGGTGTTGAAAGTGGACCCATAATCAAAGTAACCAAAGAAGAAGAGACGTTTTTGTGTGACCTATGCCCTGACTTTTTTTTAATCCATTTAAGAATAAGATTAAGATTAATGTGACCTATGCCCTGACTTTTTTAATCCATTTAAGAATAAGATTAAGATTAAGTAAGTTTTTATTTAAAAGTTTTGGTTAATTTTTTTTTAAATCTTTGGACATTTTTTTATCTTTGGACAAACCACGAAGGCTTAAAACCTAAATACTAACGTATCGTGGATGTCTTAAGCGAGGTAAGAGGGAGTTTGTTGACACGGGACTTAAATACTTGAAGATTTGGGGGAAGGAAAGACCTCCGCGGGCAGCGGGTTCCACAATCTACGAACTCTAGGGATAAAAGAACGAACAAAGTAAGAAGTTCGGGGCCTGTCCAGTTGGATAGTATAGGGATGCATACGCGCGGAACCACGAGTTTCTCTGTTGGGAACCGTGAGTGGAGGAACTATTCTGGACAATTCTTAAGAACAGCAGCCATTAAAGTACCTATAAAAAAGCGATAAATCCCCCACAGCCCGACGATGGGCAAGAGAGGGAAGCCTTTCTGTAAGTTGAGGGATCATTAATGAGACGAATAGCTTTTCTTTGAATAGAATCAAGAATGCTTAGGGTTGTGAGGGACGCCATGCCCCAGATATGGGAACAATATTCCAAGGGAGGTCGGATTTGGGACACATATAATGTGTATAAATTAGAAGCGGAAAAATACTTTATGGCTCGAAAGGTAAGAAGGTTAGTTCTGATTAGTCTATATAACTTTTCTATTTATTATCTTTTTGTATTTTTAGAAATAAGGGTACTTTACTCTTAGGCATTTAGGCTTTTTGACCTACTCTGTATATCCTTTAACTTTTAATAAAACTAAATATTGCTAATACAGTGTTGGTACATGCACCAACTTTTATTAAGAATATCATTTTCTGACAATGTCTGAATGTGACAGGCAATACATTAATATTAGTCATTTCATAGTAAAAAGCGTGGGGTGCATTTTACTATTTTTTCATAACTTTTCCATCATAGATATTTGCAAATATAATAATTATAACATTTAATATATTTATCACCCCACGCTTTTTACTATGAAATGACAATATTTTTTTTAATGAAAAATTATTTTCTAATTTTTAGTTCGGTTGCATATAAAAGCGTGTTTTTTAGTTTTTTAAACTATTAATTATTTTTCATTTTTTAGTTTCTGCTACTCTTGACAAAATGGCGAAAATTTTTTTAATGAACAAGAGTAGCAAAATTTTAAAATTTTTTCCAACAGATTGCAACTCACTAAAAATTTCTTCTTCATTAAGTAGCAAAGTTTGAAATTTTGCCAACAGATGGCAATCCAGGCAATGTTTGGACCGTTGCCAACATATTGCAACCCACTAAAAAATTTCTTCTTCATTTAATAGCAAAGTTTGAAATGTTGCCAACAGATGGCAACCTAGGTGTTGTTTTTATAATATAATGGAATTTTTTTTCCTGGCGATTCAAAAAAGATAACGGATACTGTTTGCAGATTATTGCATTGTCATGGGTCCTTAATACGTGTGCAAAGTTTCAAAGAAATCGAATAGCTGGAAGTTGGTTAAAATTAGGCTCAAAGATTCCGTTACATAGATAGCCAGATAGATAGTTACAACCTGCTAATAAAAGCGTGTTAAAAAAAGAAGAGATCCGAGAGCATTCAGAATCGACAAACTTGGGGGTGTAGTCTCAGCAACTTTCACCGACCCAAAGGAGGAGGTTCACAATTCAAGTCCGAACTATTCTCTTTTTAATACGTAATAACTGTCTGACAAATTGCAAATACAATAGTTTTTCATTTATTGCACACTTAATGGACCACAACTATATATTTCTTAACCCTGATGTGACTGGGTTATATGGACATTAAAATTAGTTTTAGAGACCCCAAACCAGGTCAGAACAATTTGTTTGTCTGGCTTTGTAATAAATTCTACTACATTAACTCGGCAACACGGGGCTTATTAATCTGGCATATGTAATTTTTAGTACAGATTTTATTTTAAATCGTAGTCTAAATTATTTTTTCTACTGTAAACAATTGGTAATAAATTATATAAGTGTTGTGGCGAGCATGGTGTAGAGGCTAACGTATCAGCCTCTCACCGCAGCGATCCGGGTTCGAATCTCGGTTCCCTCCACGGATTTTTAATAGCTCGCTCACCTCACAGATGGTAATGGCAAAGATTCTGTGTAGTATTCTGCCAATTCTAGGTAGTAGTTATTTTAAAAAATAACGTCCGTAGTGCGCACTACCGCGTTGTCTAAAAGGTGCTGTAAATTGAAAACTGTATGTTTCAGTGCTTGGATAACGTTGACGGAACAGGGTAAAAAATGGGTTAAACATCCAATAACCCGGCACTCACGGTACTTTGGTATTTAGGGCATAAGCCTTCGTGAGATGTCACAAAAGATAAAAAAAAATATGAGTAGATATTACAGGTAAGTAAGGGTTATTAAATTACTAACAAAATACAGATTTAAATTTCAACACATTTAGAACTTAAGCTAAAAAAAAGTCCTAATAAAAAGCCCAATTGCTGTTGAATGGATCCTGTTAAAGTTTAATTTATTTTGAGAGGGAGGGTAAATCCGAAATCTAATAAACTTTTTCGGTTTGCCGCATAAACAGTTTTCAGGTAATATGCTAATATTGCTCTCATGGACTAAAAAGTTCGTTAATGAAATTTTATTAAGATTTGAAAAATATCAGTTTCAAGTACGGTTGTAAAATTTTAAAAAAATATATAAAAATAATACGGTTAATCCAACTAATTTAAACTGCCCTAAATATCCAGTTAAAATAGTATTATTACTAAAAATGACATTGTTAAGAAATATACTGAAATAAGACTAAAGATAAAAAATTACTGACTTCAAAATAAATAAGATAACTAATTTAAAAATAAGTAATACAAAAAACAAAAACATAAAGTTGGGAAATAACACGTGCGTACCAAATGTTAACAACTACACAAATACATGTTTTTATACTTTAGTACCATATGTTATTAGCCGACTTCATGTTTTTAATTTTTTTCTATTATTTATTTATACATTTTTCGTTACCTTGCTTATGTTAAAGTTATGTTTATACATTAAAAACACTACTACATACCTAGTATTTTTTCTCTCACGTAAATGTTTGCACAAAACGGTAATACTGCCTCTACTAGGTATAAGGTATAAATGGAAACACCCGACACAAAAATAAAATACATGCAGTTACACAATAAAATTAAATTTAAAATGATGAATTAGTTAAATAGCAATCATTTACTACCTCGGTTGTTCAAACAACCAGCACAGATTAATATCTGAGCATATACTGAGAAATCTAGAGGCGGCGTTGCCATACGTCAGAGAGAAATAAAATAGGTCTGGAGCCTTTCTCTCTCGCGACCCTGACCTATTGTTTTCGTATGAGACCAACGCATGGAAGGATTTACACTCTTTCGAACAAAGAATTTTTAAAATCGGTCCACAATTGACGGAGTAATCGGTCTACAGACATAAAAAATAGTAGCGTTACTATAGTATTACATTGTCATGTATTGATGATTTAATTTGATAAAAATATCAACAGTGAATATTTAAAACAAAACGAAAGTTAAGCGGCCGAAAAAATATTCTGGTTCTCGGCCGGACCCAAGGAGATAAACTTTTAATAAGAAGCGCTCGATGCGCATTTAAGCCTATGTTCACTAAATTTTTGTGACGAAATACCTTTCCCTGATTTCTTGCCCTAAACAATTGTATTTTTCGCGGTTTTGGTGTTATTTTTTGTTTCTTTAGTCATTGGAACCAGGGTCCTTTTGTACCCCAAGCCACAATTTTTTGCTATATTTTTACACATTTTAATTTTTAATCGTTGATCTTCCATCTATCTGTAGTTTATCTATTTTATTGATTAAAACTTATGAATATATGAATATTTAAAGATTGGATTAAATTTAAACTTCAGTTTTATATCCTGGGGTCTTCTAAGACCCCAGTCAGCCGTTTAAATTCTAAAAATGTATTTCAGTAAAATAGAATTAATCGGGGAATCCCATACATTTAAAGGTTTTTTACCGACTGTGGGTTTCCCCGTATTTTTATATAGGAGTAAAATGCGTGTTGTACAAGAATAATTTGGGTATTCCCCGAGATGCAATAAAATTTGAATTAGTCAGAGCTAGTTAGTTAGTTCCTTGTGTGTGTAGTGTGCATAGTAACTAATATTTAGAAAATGAGTCGAAGGGGTTGAGTGACGAAGAACTTTTACGTTTACTTGAAAGTGATGATCCAGAGCTTGATATTGTTCCTAATGAGGAGACAGCCAGTGATTTAGAAGATGAAGATATTTTGACAGAGGTAGAGGAAGAAAATGACCTTATTGTTGTTGATCAAAGCATAGAGGAAATCGAACAAACAGAGATTAATACTAACGACTTTCCTGTTTATGTATCTAAAGATGGAAGTGAGTGGTCAAAGTTGCCAGAAAATACAAAAGTTAAACGTTCAAAAGCCAATATTCGTAGACATGTTCTTGGTCTTACAAATTACAGTACTGATATTTCAAGTATGAAAAACGCTTTCCTTCTTTTCTTATCAGAGGATATTCTAAACATAATAGTATCCGAAACAAACAGAAAGGCACAAGCATATTATGATAAATGGAATAAAGATAATCCAAATAAAACAAAAGTTTATGTATGTGTTGATTCTATAGAGATTCAAGCCTATATTGGACTGTTGCTTATACTTGGCGCCCTTCACGGATCTAAAGAGGCTGTCGATATGCTTTGGTGTAATGATATTTCTTACTGTCGTCCTATAATACCAGCTGCTATGTCGAGAGATAGGTTCAAACAAATAACTTCATTTTTACGTTTTGATAATTTTGAAACCAGACAAGAACGAAAATCAGTAGATAAACTGGCTTCAATAAGAGATATTTTTGATATTTTTATTTCTAACTGTAAAAAATCACTAAATCCAGGAGACCATCTTTGTGTAGATGAGCAGCTTGTACCGTTTAGGGGTAAAGCACCATTCCGAGTTTATATGAAGAGCAAACCTGACAAGTACGGAATAAAAATATGGGCCCTTGTGGACTGCACTACTTCTTTTATTTTTGTAAATATGCAAGTTTATTTGGGTAAGTTTTTTGAATTACAGAACAATCAAAGTTTCTTATCTATATAAATTTATTTATTTTTAGGAAAACAAGGTAATAAGGCGGAAAAGGGTCAAGGCCAAAGAGTTGTTCTGGATTTGATTGACCATTTGGAAGGGGGATTTGGAATAACAACTGATAATTTTTTTACAAGTTTACAACTTGCCGACAAACTATGGGAAAAGAATATTACTCTATGCGGAACTCTTTGAAAAAATAAAACCTTTATTCCCAGGGAACTTCTACCAGCATCATATAAAAAAGTTCACTCAAGTATGTTTGCTTTCAGGAAACATAGAACATTAGTCTCTTATGTTCCAAAAGCAAGAACTGCCGTCATCTTACTTTCAAGTGAGCATTCTGACGATAAAGTGGCTGGTGAAGAACAATCCTATAAACCAGAAATTATTCTTCATTACAACAAAACGAAAGGTGCAGTCGATACAACCGATAAGTTAGCCAAAGAATATACGGTACAGAGAAAGTCAAATCGCTGGCCAATGGTAATATTTTCTCATCTTATAGATGTCGCAGGCATTAATTCTTATAAATTGTAGCTACTAAAATATCCCGATTGGAACAAGAACATTATGAGTAAGCGTAAAATGTTTCTTTTGGCAGTAGGGAAAGAACTTATAAAGGAAAATGTTTACCGGCGTTATAATAATAAATATATCCAAAAGAATCAAAAACGTCATATGACAGACGTATTTCCAGAACTTCTGGAAATTACTGAGCCGACTGTCGAAAAACAAAATTATACAAGAGGGCGATGCCATATATGTCAAAGAGGCAAGGACAGGAAAACAAGAAAAATATGCGTAAAGTGCAATAATTTTGTGTGCCTAGAACACGCGAAATCCGAGATAGTTTGTGTAAAATGTACAAATGCTATGTAATTATTATTTATCCAGTTAGAATTAGTTATATACATGTATCTTGTTGTTCTGTTTATGTTTTGGACTAATAAATGGTTAAAATTAAAGTATCTAGTATCAATGTTTTACGCAATTTAAGCATGGGGTCCAGTAGGACCCCGGTTAGTCTTTTCAGTAAGATTTTGAGGTCCGTCTTATGCGCAAAAGTTGTTAGTACTATTGTCGCATTTTAGTATGTTTAATTTTAAAATCTGAGATAGTATTTTTGCCGCCCCAGCTACCTATGATTTTTTTTGAGACTCTTTGATTTTTATCAAAATTTTATTTTAAATATTTTTCAGGTAAAACATACAGAAATTGGGGTGATGTAATACAAAAAAAGGTAACCTCAAATGTTACTTAATATAGGTAAATAATATTTGTTATATAATTTTAACTCTTCCATTCTGTCTCTCCAACGCAGCTGTGTCACCGAAAAACTCTGTATTTTACGTAGTAAGAGTTTACTATAAAGTATACTGGCTTTTCTTGTTATTGGGGTAAAAAAATTAGGGGTTTCGTTCATAGGCCAATTTTGAAACAGTGTGTATAAACATGGGTTTGCAAATTATTCAGTCTCCAGATACAGGGTGAGAAACGTCCGCAAAGGACAATATGAAAGTTAGCCAAATATATTTTTCTACCCTGAGAACTAAGCAAGCCTACGTAATAATAATTTACGTAACAAAAAAGCTGTTTCTTCATTAACCTAATTTAAATAAAATATAAAAATTGCAAAAGAAAATCAGTGGCTTACATTATTTTTGTCAGAAATACTGGTTTTTGTGAGACTTAAGACGCCACTGGACTAGCTAAAGATTTTGAATTAATTAATTGGCAGGAATGTCAGTCAGGTATATTATTTCTTACTTTTAACTTATTTAAATATTATACCATGAATTTTTTGTTGCAATATTATGGCTGTGCTGCAATAATTAAAATTATTAATTTTAAATAAATAAAACAATGTATAAACTGGTAATTTGGAATCATTTATATGGTCGTAGAAAAAAAAGGTATGTAAGACATGCACAAAGTGCGGCTCGTGCTGTCAAACTTTCCATTCGTAAAAAAAAATTCACTTTATGCACTTGTTATATAAATTACTATTTTTACGTGCATTTTAAATAGGAAAATTTAAATTAATTTAAAGGTAAGTACTTAAATTTTTTAGGTGTTCAAATTTTGGTGGACTGTTTTTACGTAATTAAGTACAACAAATACCCAAAACTTTTACGAAAATGAATCACCCTAATTTACCTTATTACCGTTTTATATATTTTTAAACGATGATTAATACATTTATTGGCAAACTGACAAATTTTAAATTCAACAACGAACTAAAAAAGTAATGGCTAAATCTATGATACCTTAATCTTTGATTTTGCGGATTTTATCTATTTCTGTTACATTGCATAAATTTATATTAAAATAAATTCCTGGTAGATTTTAAGAATTAAGGCCTAAATATGGAAAAAGCGTCAAACAGTTAAAAAAAATTACCCTTCGGTAACAATTTGTGCAGTAAAATAAAAAAGGAATTTTATCTTAGTAACTACATTAAAAAAAAAAAACATTTTTGTTTTTAATGATCATGTCAAAAGATTATTTTTCGTATTTTAGATTTTTTGTTTTTTACAAAGTAAGTGTTGAGTAATAAAGTTTTTAAACACCATACTTTTGTATCCCATTAGAGAGCACTAATCCTGGTCCATTAAATTTGATGACATTTAGAGACTTTGTTCAGCTTTTTAACTTCCCCTTTACATAATTAAACGTACAGAACAAATACTTTAACCACCAGAAAAAAGGGAGAAAGATAAGTCCCACACAGGTCCTAAAACTTTTAGATCGGTCCCTTTAAACAGCAATTAACCGTTCGTTTCGGTCTAGGTGTAGATTTATTTCCATGTCGGGAGCTTCTGTGAGTTTCCCTCTTCTTTAAACCAAACGGTTGCAGGAAGAGACATAGCTTTTTCTCTTATTAAAATAGATATATACTTGCTTTAATTTGTTGTGCGTTTCTCCCGTGCTCAATAAATGTCTATTAAGCTACCTAGAAAAAAATATACGGGGTGATCAAACTTCAGTCGGCACTATTTCTAACTTCTTTATTTTTAAAAATTATGAAGTAGGTTAATTTAGTTAAGTTGTAGTATTTTTCGCTGATTAAGGGATTGTTAACATAAAAACAATTAAACATTGGGTGTTCTGGTTAGTTCTGGTTATCTAGATATTATATATATATATATATATATATATATACATATATATATATATATATATATATATATATATATATATATATATATATATATATATATATATATATATATCCAATTTTAATAGCTTTGGAAATATGGCCACCCCCAGGAATTTTATAGTAAACTGGAATTTTAAAAAAAAATACCCATTTTATTATGCCTATCTTTTAAACTTTAACAAATATGGCCATCCAAATCTAAAAATTATATTAATGGATATATCACATGTGAACTTTTTTAAAGCTCTTAGATTAAAAGAAGTAATGGCTAAATCTATGATACCTTAATCTTTGATTTTGCGGATTTTGTGTTTCTGTTACGTTGCATAAATTTATAAGAAAATAAATTATAGTAAATAATTAATCAAAACCCTAATTTAAAATGTAGAAAAATACGTCAAACTGTAAAAAAATTACTCTTTGTTATCACTTTGTACAGTAAAATAAAAAAAGACAACTTTATATTCGTAACTACGATAAAAACAAGCAATTTTGTTTTTTTTAACGGTCGTAATAAATAGATTATTTTATCGTATTTTAGATTTTTGCTTTTGTACAAAGTAAGTGTTGAGTTATAAAGTTTTTAAACACTGTACTTTTTGTATCCCGATGAGACACTAAGCCTGGTCCATTAAATTTGATGACATTTAGAGACTTTGTTCAGCTTTTAACTTTCCCTTTACATAATTAAACGTACAGAACAAATACTTTAACCACCAGAAAAAGGGAGAAAGATAAGTCCCACCTGAGTCCTAAAACTTTTTAGATCGGTCCCTTTAAACAGCAATTAACCGTTCGTTTCGGTCTAAGGGTGATTTATTTCGATGTCGGGAGCTTTGTAAGTTTTCCCTCTTCTTTAAACCAAACGGTTGCAGGAAGAGACATAGCTTTTCTCTTATTAAAATAAATATACTTGCTTTAATTTGTTAATGTGTTTCTGCTCCGTACTCCAATAAATGTCTATTTAGCTACCTAGAAAAAATATACAGGGCGACTTAATTCGGCACTATTTCTAACTTCTTTATTTTTAAAAATACGAGGTTAATTTAGTTAAGTTGTAGTATTTTTTCGCTGATTAAGGGATTGTTAACATAAAAACAATTAAACATTGGGTGTTCCTCCTATTGCAAAAGGTGTACTTTTTTAAATAAAACACCCTGTATATTATATTACCATTAAAAGATAAACCAAAGAGTTTTTAAAAAAGTCTACATATTATACATATATATATATATATATATATATATATATATATATATATATATATATATATATATATATATCTCCAAATCCAATTTTTAATAGCTTCGGAAATATGGCCACCCCCAGGAATTTTATAGTTAACTGGAATTTAAAAAAAATACCATTTATTATGCCTATTTTTTAAAGTTTAACAAATATGGCTATCCAAATCTAAAAATTATATTAATAGATATATCACATGTGAACTTTTTTCAAAGCTCTTAGATCTTTTGAATGGTAATATATTATACAGGGTAGTAAATAAACTACTTAGAAATCCTAGTCTAGTTGGTTATTGGTGCTAGGGTGAATTCAAGTAGCTTTTTATTTACGCTAATGGGACTTAAGTATTTAAAAGGTTAGCATAATTTATATACAGTATATTTTAAACCGTGGCGGCCAGGTGATAAGCAGTGTTAGATGAAATATTTAAAACCGGTGTAAGAAAACAGTTGAGAATATTAAATATAAATATTAAATGGTGGTGCCGGTGGAATAGTGCCTGGCATGGGTTGGGTAGAACTAGTTTCCAAAATATTAAAATAAATTTTAAAGATTTTACCTGCCAATATCTCACCACCTTATCACCACGTCACTTACATCTCACTTTAGTACGCGCCCTGCCCAAATAATTCTTACCTCTGACAATTTAAATCACAATTAAGTTTAATATGATTCACATTTCCTGACCAAATTTGTTAAAGTGTGACATTCCTTAAAACTATATTACAAATTTTTTGTATAGCCAGTATTAAAAGCAAAAGCATAAAAAGTAGACACCAGTTAATAAAGCCAGGGTCAGTTAGGTTAAACAGAAGTGTCAAAATTAGCTGTTTCATTTAAAGGTTTTATTACTTCATGTCGTGTTTATTGTAAGGGAAAAATTTACATTATTTATTATTTATTTATAGCTTAAGGACGTTCTCAAAAAACATTTTTTTTAAACTTTGAATACACATACTTATAAGTGTCCTTTATATATAGGATTTTTTTAATAGGCCTTGTGGGACTAAATTTCAAGATATAAGTTTTTAAAAATTGCATATTTAACATGCAAGTCCTATCCTGACGGACGTTTTAGGACAAGTTTAATTAAATATTATTCTAACTTTTCCTACAATTTTAACCAAAAACTGAAAATTAATACTTGAGAGATAACAAACGTTTTTCTTAAAAACACACATATGAGCGGTACTCGTATACGAGGTATCTCAAAAGTTGTGACTTTGGCTTAAGAGGAAAGTACTATTATTTTTTTTAAATATCAAACATTTTTATATAAAAAAACATTTTTAAATTAAAAATACCGTTTAAATATGCACACTTGTTTATTTTGGCTATTTTTCTAAAAAATAAAAATGAAAAACCGAAAAACCGTTTTTCATACTTTTCTCAAAAATTTTTGAGGTTAGGGTAAAACTAGTTATTACATTAGTTGTAGGTGTTTGTAATAAAGACAACTTTTACATTTAACTTTTTAATAAGAGTTATTATTTAGCTTAAAAATGCAAAAAATTGCCCTTAAAAACCACCCACCTTTACCCCCAAACGCATTATTTTGTTCCGAAAGGGTTTTTTACATTTTTATAATGCACTTAACAAAACTATATCATTAGTTTGCTGCAAGGCACTTTCTTGCAATCAGGTATTTCGTCTGGATTATTATTAATTTTATCACTTATTTTTCTTTTTGAACAAATTTTCCATTCTTTAATTACGAAGTCAATATTGAAAATTATTTGAAAGTAAATAAATAACCTTAAAAACTTTTTAAAACAAATATATTCTTTACAATAGGAGAAGAAAAAGAATTATAACTAACTTAGAGATGTGTCGACTTTAATGGTCACATTACTTCTTGGGAACGTCCTTAAATACTGCTAAAATCTTTAATGCCGCCACCAGACATTGGGCCAACTATGACAAACTTTGGCAAACAACAATTGTGTGGACGGGTAGTTCGCCTACATTCGCCTTGACTGGCTCAACTTTTCTCGATTCCGCTTGCTTACAAATAGTTTGCCAAATGCTTCGACAAATAGTTTGGCCACAACTTTGCCCAATGTGTGGCGACAGCATAAAAATAACTGTATGGCCAAGAACAAAGCAAAAGGGCTATGTTTTTTTTTACACCAAGGCGATGAATGAAGGCCAAATGAAACATACATGTTCAGAAAATACCAAAAATCCAGGCGAATCTTAAAAATAGCTGACTGGATCTACCCAACCGATCCGATCAATATTTGGAAATGTCTTAAAAAGCTTTTTTAAACAAACTATAAATTATCTACCTAAAAATTGCCATGCTTTAAAACTTTTAAATCCGTCCTTTTAAATTGCAATTAACCGATATTTTTGCACTAAGGGTGATTTATTTAAGGGCGGTGGCTTCGTAAATTTTTGCCGGTCTGCAATCTAAACAGTTTCCAGGTGGAAATGCAAATTTTTTGTACATCGTAGGAATAAGTTTTATCAAGTAAATGACTTACACTGTTTATAGCTTTAGAGCTAATTAAAATATAAAACAATTTTAAAAAGTTTTTAAACTCTGTAGCCTGCAGTAATGTGCTTGTTTTTTGTTCTTTTTTGTAACGCTCCAATTAGGGTTTTTATAGATTATTTTGTATTATTTATTTTTTATTTTTGCTTTTACTTTAATTAAAGTGATGACAAATTTACAGCAAATATTTCTAATTCGGTAAAGTTTAATTTAACACGGTTTTATTGTTTGTAGAATTCCAAATAAAAACATCAGAAAAGATCTGATAGTAACTGTTTAAAAATAAGCGGCAATAGGCAATTATTAAAAGTATTTTACTTTAATTTATTCTTAAATTTTAAATTTTTATTTGTTTCAAATGTGTCAGCCCGTATACCCCGGAACCAGGACCGAAGCGGTCCCATTCTTTACAGGCGTGTACTCAACAAGAAGACCATCCAATAAATGAATCCGCCTAACCAATATAGAACATATCTCCAATAATAACAAACAAAAATGTAATGGGGTAATACCTGTGATTTTAGGTTAGGTAACTTAAACATTTGATTTTGTATATGTATGTATACAGGGTGGCCGTTGAGGTATCCGAGATACCTCAAATATTAATTCTATGACTAATTTCAAGCAAAATAATTTAATTAACTTTTTCCGAATTCCTAACGGTTCTTGTATTATCTAGGTTTAAAGTTGCCAAGACATAAATTCTAGAGTAATAAAAAACATTGTTGCGACTGGTTTGCATAGGTAATTTATAATTACTACCTTAAGTTGTAATAATGATTGTTTGTTCGTAAATTGTCATCATTGACAGCTGTGGGTTATTTTATTTTTCTCATAACTTGTGTTAAAATCATGCTGGGAGTTTATTTCCTTAATTTTACGACAAGTCATGTGAAAATATACCACCACCAACAGCTGTCAATGATAACAATTTACAAACAAACAATCATTATTACAACTTAAGGTCCTAATTATTAAATTACCTATGCAAACTAGTCGCAACAATGTTATTTCTTTACTCTTGAATTTATGTCGCGGAGACTTCAAACCCAAATATTTCAAAAACCCTTGGGAATTCGAAAAAGTGGATATAATTATTTTTGCTTTAAATTAGTTATAGAAATAATATATGAAGTATCTTGGGTACCTCGGCAGCCACCCTGTATATAGGATATGGTTCAAATAGACACGAAACGTTTGTTTGTGAAGACAATCTCTGTTATACGTGTGTCCAGTCATTATTTGTTACCATCTATCTGGGATAAGTTGGGAAGACGTATACAAAGGCATACACTAGCTTTAAAAAACTGACCAGGGGCTCAGAGAATTGATATTGCAGAAGTAAAGTAATATCGACAAGAATGTAATACTTTAGTTAATTGACCGTATTTCTTGTCGTCTTTAAGAAATCAGTAATGCAATATAAGAGATCGAACATTATTAATGATCAATCCAGAAATGTATTTTTTCTAGACAATAACAAAAGTTTTATTTTAATAGTTTGTTACATTATCAAAATCCATACTGTCCACGGGTGGGCTTTACAAGACACAAATTGACCAAAAATATCGTTTTTTGAGTAAAAATGATTTTTGATAAAAAATTTTGTTTGTAATAAAAATGTGATTAACAAAGAAAAAAATGTTAAATTTGTATACAGGGTATGCAAAAACTGGAAAAACATGATTTTTATCCAAGGAAACTATCATTATTTATAATTTTTAGACAAAATATAATTCAAAAACTGTATTAGGAATAGTATTTTAAATGACTTTGTTAATGTTGCAGGGATTTTAAAAAGTTTCATAATACTGATTTTGAAGTTACTAAAAATGAATTATTTGAAATCTTTATTATAAAATGACGTAAAAACTCTTATGATTTGCTTTTTAAACACATGCTTTCCACAAAAATTATTTTAGCTGTAAACAAATATAATCTATCGTTTTCGCTAAATTATGAAGTTTTATAAAATGTATTTTTATTGATTAGAAACTTTATTCTAAATAAATTTTGTAAATAAAACTTTTCTTAAAAATAAAAAGTTGGTTTACTCTTAAAAAATCATGTTTAAGTTCTTGCAAATCTCGTATAAAAATCAACATTTTCTTTTCGTAAATCATATCTTTTTAGATGCAAAATTTTTTATAAAAAATAAAAATCTTAGTCCATTTGTAAATCTCATCTTTAGATAGTCTGTACATCGAGGAATGAAAAAAAATCAGTCAAAGTGTAATATTCCGTATGTAACATTTACTTGGGTATGTTTTTACTGATAGAGAAGAACATTCTAATATCAAACCCTATTATGTTCTACATTTAGGATGTCAGCGAGTTTTAAATGTATTCTTTCTTTGTCTAATCGCTACCTGGTAATCTTCAACATATGATTATTATTATAATTATGAAATTATTATGCAAAATATGAACGAAAATTGTAGAAATGTATTTGCAGCAGGTTTTAGATGTACATTTGTACATACATATATTAAAATGTGGTTATGCGTTAAGCGGACTATTAACTATTTTGTTTAGGTTCTGTTTATTTTCCCAGTCGTGTAAAACGCAGGTATTTATGCACAAAATAGTTGTGTAACAATTCCTTCTAAAATATATAGCAACATTCCCGGAAAGTTTGCCTTCAGGTAAAGCAACAAAGTTCTCTTTGTGATTAATTGCATGTCGCATTCCTTCGTTCTAATAAACAAGCAGGTTTTCGCAAATTGGTTATATTTAAAGATAAAAGGCTAAAAACATATTCAAGCTCTATTAAAAGTGGGACAGAAAGTAGAATTTCCAGTATTTGCTTCTGGATTAAGTAAACACTTAAAAAACACTAATTTAATTTTAATTAGTAGTCCTTCTTTATTCTTCTTTAGAAAATGCAAACATTTATATACCTGACAACAATAAAATATTACAAAACCAAAAAAAATACTTCAATAATTTTAGTAAATTAAGTGAGTTAATGATTCTAAACTTTTATTTTAGTTTTTTTTTAAATAAATTTTTTAAATAAAAACATTTTAAAATATCAATCAAATCATTTGAGATGAATTAGGCAAAATAAACCTAGATACAGTGGTTAAAGAACCACGCCTCATACATGACTCCTATAAACTTTTTTAAAGTCGGTGGCCATCATAACACATCCATTTAAAATTTTTACAACCATTGCTTTACATAGTTTTTAAGTAAAATAATAAAGACTTTTATATATGGAAGAAGCGCTTTAACCCAGCCTGTAAATGTCAAATGTTTCGGGTGTCGGACTGGGCGAACGCGTCACTTTTCTTGTCAGACAAGTTTTTTTAAATGCAGTTTTAAAACATTGTCCGATACCGGAAACATGTGTTTGGGTCTTATGGTTTCATAGCTGTAACCCTTACCATTTTTGGCAAAATGTTTAAAAATGCATACAAAAATTTGTGGTAAACTTGTCCGACAAAAAGTGTCTCGTTCGCCCAGTCCGACACCCAAAACATTTTACATTGACAGGCTGGGTTAAAGCGTCGCTTCCATATATGAAAGTCTTTATGAATTAATTAATTAATGTCGGTATAAATATTCGTGGTAGACCCGCCAACAGGAACCTCCTGAAAGTGTTCTTATCATGAAGTCCATTTTATTACTGACTCAAGGACTATTTTACTTATAACCAAAATATAAAACTTACCTATTGACAGGTAACACCTGTCCTTCTCTTTCCCAAGTAATTGTTTCAATTGGATATCCCGCCACAGGGCACTTAATTACCAAAGACGTTCCAGCCACTCCAATTACTTTTGGCATTTCTCTAATATAAGGTAGCCCATAAACGTTCACTCTTGCACTATGAGTGACTTTGCTAACACTGTTGTGTGCTGTACAAGAATATTCTCCACCGTCTTCTGCTTTTATATTTGTGATGTTTACGTGCGATATGACGTCATCTTGTATTGTTACATATTGACCTAAAGATATAAAACTTTGGTTGAATTTTAACCGACAAGAAATAATATTTATATATATATATATATATATATATATATATATATATATATATATATATATATATATTTTTTTTTCCGTGACGGGAAAAAATATTTGACATTGTATCTCTGTTAACAGGTACTAAAATGTGACTTTTCATAAAATTACTTTAATCCGTGGGAAAAGAGTGAGTACTTTTTTCCTAACATACATTCCACGTAAGTTAAGGTAAATATTTAATTTTAGAATAATTTATTATAGAGAACTTACATTTTCCTTTTATTAGGGGTCCAGTCAGATATTTTTTAATTTTATAATATTCCAAATAACCACTAAACGATTGCTTTTAGTTTCATCTTTTTATTTTAATCCGTCAAATTACAAAATTACATTAACAGATACATAATATTATCCTTATGGGTTTTCAGTTTGAAACTTTAAATTTTACATGATTAATTTTCTGATTTTAACATTATGTTTTTTTTAAATAATGAGTCGTCGTTTTTCCCTCCACAGAAAAAATTGTGCAATATACACGGAAAAATTTTAGATTTTAGCTTTTGATTTATTGTTTCACTCCGCTTCGCGTCGGGAGACAACACAACCTCGAGTTAAAATCTAAAACTTTTTTCCCTTGTATAATAAATAACTATTAATATTAGTTTATTCATTATTTTTTAACCCAAAGCTTAAAAAGAAAAATCAGTAAAAATATTTTGGACCTCACCTACTAAAAATCTGGGGTGATCAGGTATGGGAAATCCATCCAATGACCAGGTGAATTGTGGTGGTGGATTACCAGACGCAACACATTTTAAAGATACTGTAGGACCAGGTTGTAGTGTTTGTTCTGAAAACCTAAAATAAAATTATATAATTGTAGTTGTAACGTAGTTTAATAATAATATTTTTTCCGGTATGACATACCGATATTTGAAGTTTGCATAATTTTGACAACAATGACGGGTTATTCTTTATTTGTATAAAAAGTTTTTTTTGTTTTATAATTAAACATAACGGCATAAAATATGTAAATAATTAATGTCTTTCCGCAAAACTAAATAATTTAAATATATATCAGTATCTTTACATACCAATATATTAATTCAGGTCCAGCATCCCCCATATCTAATTCTGCGGTTGCCTGCGCCTGATCCCAGTTATTACTTGCAAAGCACTGATACATGCCCCGATCGTCTTTAGTCAGCTGTTTGACTGTAAGTCTTGGAGGATCATTTTGTACTTCCACTCTATTGTCTTGAGCAACAGGTCTACCTGAAAAATTACAAAATCATTTAATAAGTCATTATCATCAGTATTTATAGGAGCTGGCTACTGAAACTTCACGTTAACTGAGCTTCTTAAAAGGTCAATAATAAAAAAAACACTTTATGCCAGTTAGAAATTACAGTGAGCAATTTGCTTCTACTTCCACAGACATGTCATCGTATCATAAAAGGTTTTGTATTAATGAATTATTTGACAACTCTATACTTGCTAGTCTTCAACACTCTGAAATTTAATTGGCACTAGCTGGCACAATGTATATGTGTGGTTAAATGGAAAAAATGTTAGTTTTTAAAGCTTAGTTTAGACCGTTTTTTAATCTGAAAAATTATGGCTTACTAGATATTTAAAACAATTTGTTTTAAAAAAATTATATTATTTAATAGTTTTTGCTTTGTAGCTCAATTATTATTCGGAATTTAAAGAAAATAAAAATGAAAAAGTTGTAGAAAAATATAATCCAAAGTATAATCCGATATTCAATATAGTAGTTTGTTTTTGACCTATGACATTTTTTAAAAAGGCCTTTTTATAAGCTTTTTAACAAAGTACACTAATAAATACCTCAAATAAAAAAATACGTTGTTTTGAACGAAACAATTGAACTGGTTTGTTTAAAAAATAATTTCCTTTTTTGGTAGCTCTAAAAAGTATATTTTAACTCTTGTCTGCTTGTAAGACTAAATTTAGGTAACAATAATAAATTATAATGATAACGAAAAGGCGTTTAATTAAAAAGAAGCAAATTTAATTTAAAAAAAAGTATCGTGAATATTATCTACAGTAATGAAATGTATTCAATTTCATTCCAATTTTAAGTTGCCAATTTTTGTTGCTTTTTTTTAGTATTTTATTTTCTTTTTCCTAAACTTTAAAACGACACATAATAAATAGTATTAATGTATTGGTAAATGTTTTAAAAATTACTTAAAATAAAAACAAAATATTGGGTATTTATTATAAAAATCCTATAAAAAGGATTATTTTTTTAACGAAAATATTTTAAATAGTTATAGTAACGGATAGTAAAATTAAATATTTCTTTGTCAATATAACCAATTTAATCGTTTAGGGCTAAATAAACTGTAAAAAAAAAACTCCATAAATACGCTATTTCTTGATATATATTGATAAAAAGGTAATAAAAAGGCCTTTTTAAAAATATCATAGCCAACTATGCTTTCCATTTTATTAGGAACATAATTATCAACAAGTTTTATGTCTGATCTTTTTTCTTTTTGAATATTAACCAAGATACAGAAAGAACTTTTTTCTTTAGAAAAAAACCATTTTCTTCAAAATATTTAGTACGCCATGATTTTTTAAAATTAAATAAAATTTGAATTAAACTTAACTTAAAAAACTACAATTTTTTTCCCATTTAACCAATTTTCTAGCTGCAGCGATTTCTAAAATCCGTGTACCAAACATTGAAAAAGACTTACCCTGTATACACATATTATTCATTGTGCCAGCTCAATTTTATCAATAAGGTTTTGGTGTGATGAGCACTAGCAAGTATAGAATAAGCAGAGACTTTATACATACAAAGCTTTTAACACTTCTAATATTGAAAAAAATAATAACATATTTGTATCTTCGATTGCATTAAAGGTTACCGACCATCATAGATTGTTTTCTATTGTATTTGTATTATTGTAAACGCAAATAAACTAATAATATTATTAGAAAAACTTTTAAAACGTATAATTTTATCTATTTTGTTTAAGAAAAGTCTGTAAATTAGAGTAACGTAGTGATTTCATTAAAAATCTTTAAACTCACTTTATGTGTCATAATATTAAACCTATTGATTTAAAAGTACAAGTTTTTAGTAGTAAAATGTTTATTAGATTTTCAAATTTTCCTATCGTATTTGATTCCATGGCAATCTAATAGAGATCAAAGATATGCGCTCAGAATTTGTAATGTAGCACAGTCGTATTTCCCATAATTGAGTTTAGATATTATCTTTTGCTATTACATGTCTATTTCCTATTATATTTTTATCTAAGTTTTCTAATCTGTATGAATATGTTGTTAATATTTCTAAATTTGGACATTTACAGTGTTAGCCCCAAAATATATATATTTTTTTGTTGTTTCTACCAAATTTAACTTAAAGTTATGTTAAAATCATAGGGGATACATAAACACAAACCAATTTTTAAACCGACTTTAAAAAAGGTGTTATATGTTCGTCACCCATGTTATTTTTTTATGTACGTATACCAATCACTTCGTCAATTGTGAAATGATTTAATAAATTCTTTTTTTTTTTATTTAAAAGAGTGCACTTTTGCGGTGGTTCCATAAGAAAACCCAGTTAGTATCGCAAAAGACAAAGGTACTAGACCTAAAGTCAAAGTTATGTCAAAATAGTTTTAATTGTCATATCATTGTCATTTACCTAATAGTCATATTAATAAAAATTTTTATTCAGTAATTGCGTGTATTTTATTTTTGTGGGTCAAGTGTTTATACACTACTTATACTTATTAGGGGGAGCATTGCGATTATGTGCGAAAAGTTTACGTGAAAAAAACGTAACTAGTACTGTTTTTTTGGTGGATGGTCACCGATTAAATGTTAGTAATAAAAAACTAAAAACAGTAAAAAAAATATAAAAAATATAGAAAACTGAATTCGGGTAATTACATATGATATTAAAGTTTAGGAATCTTTTGTGTATTTAGTTATAAACATTTATGGTAAATACACAACTTCATGTTTCAATTTATTTTTTAATTATTTTTACATTTTGAGTAAGTTTTCTTTATCTTTTTGAAGTTGATCTATTTTTTTTTAATATTTAATATGTTTTAAACTTAAATACTTAGCAGGAAAGCGATTGTTCCTACAGCAACATTATTTATTTAGTTGCTGTTTTCAGTGGGCTGGCAACCGAAACCGGTTTTTCGGTTAACCGGTTAATCAGCGGTTTTGGCCAAAACCGAAAACCGGTTTCGAATACCGGTTGACCGGATTTGAAAACCGGTTTTCGAATACCGGTCAACCGGTTTTCGAATATCGGTTAACCGGTTTTAAAAAAGCGGTTTTTAAATACCGGTTTTCGGATAATCGGTTTTCGAATACCGGTTTTTGGATAATCGGACCAAAATCGAAAAGCGGTTCTTCGAATATCAATTAATAGGTTTTTGGTTGATTGCGGTTTATATCTAAAAAAGAAAAACCGTTCATTTTGTAAAATCGGATATTGGTTGACAGATTATACAGGGTGGTTCATTTAACCTTAGACAGGCAAATAACCAGAAAACGGCGCATTTTAGAAGAAAATGTTTCTAGTAAGAATTGTTTGAAATAAAGGGGCAAATTTAATGGTATTATGGTTTGTGACCTTGACTAAAATTTTAAGGTCATATTCATATCAACTTTGTTTTTCAAAGGGAACTCCAATTTTTTTATTTAGAATCTTAATCTACATACAAAAATGAGCAACTTTCATATAAAACTTTTTAAATTCGATTTCAATTTTAAAAGATATGTAACAAAATAAATTTTAAGAACCCATTTTTTAATATAGTACAAAAAATATTTATTTTTATTAAAATGTATTTTTTAACATTATTAAACATTTTTAAATATGCTGGTTGAAAATAGTCATATATAAACCAGTCGTTTAAACTTCGATTTTCGGTTTTAAAGACCGTTTTCGGTTTTCGGTTTAAAAACCGATTTCGGTGTTTCGGTTTTAAAAACCGTTTTCGGTTTTTCGGTTTTAAAACCGGTTTCGGTTTTTAAAACCGGTTTTCGGTTTTAATACCGGTTTTTAAATATTCGGTTAACCGGTTTTAACCGAAACCGGTTTTTTTTAAACTGGTTAACCGGTTTTGTTTTTTCCGGTTTTTGCCACTTTGAAGAAGAATTGGCTATCACCACCTTATTTAAGCTATTATTATAGTTTACCCGACACGTTATAAAAGAAAAGGAAGGGTATATGTCGATAATAATAAACCCATTTCTGACTTCTAACCTACGCACAATGGCAAGGTGTGAAGCTGATTAGTCGAGCTAGGTAAGCTGGCAAAATATAGGCTAAAATATTCTGATTTTTTTTTCCAAATTATTCAATATAAACCCATTACTCCCTAGCAAAATCGCGTTTTAATCAAACAATAAAATCAAAATTAAACATTGCTAATCGGTGGCTTAACGCATCATTGCTGCAGGTGTGTACATTTTAATTTAAGGTATGACAAACCTTATTTTACAGGAAATGTGTAATAAAATGTCTCATCAATAACGTTTTCATAAAATCCTAACTTTGGCTTGGCCTGCTTTTTTAAATAAAAAAAGTAATTTAATTTTAAATAAATAACTTGATTTTATTTAGGGTAACCTAATTAAATCTTTTCTATATTTTTAATTTATGTTTATATGTAAAATAAATTACCAGGAACGTATACAAACATCATAAAGGCGCCATTGTGAAAAAGCACCTTAATGTGCACGGCCGCGCTTGATTCATAAAGAATAGGCTCATTGGCATCATGTCGCACGTAAAACAAAAGGAGAATTAGTCGCATTTGCTTTAGTAGGTGAACGTCACGTTTTACGAGACGTGTGATGGCAATGCTGTGTTGCCGTTTGTTTACTAATGTAAAAGATTCAACATAAAAATGTACGTTTGCACAGTACAAATATAAATTAAAACATAAATAAAACACGTAAATTAAAATTTACAAATATACAGAGGTTGGCCCACCATATTCGACACTGTATGTAGCTGGAAAAACCATAGGGTTTTCTAAAAAAAAGTAACTAGGGAAACATAAAGAAGTCGGATAAGGTCACAGTATAAAATTATTTTAGTCTATACAGTCTATATTTTTTTAAATGGAACACACTATATTTTAGGACAATTTTAGATTCTACTTAAAAAAATAACTCAAGTTTTTTTATTAGTACCAAGTGTTTAATTTTATTAATTTTTGTGATATTAGATTTTTCAAAATGCAGAGATGCAATAAAATAAATTTTATTTTAACACTATATAAAGTTCTTGAACTTCAAAATTTATTACAAAATTAGAATATCATACGTAGGTCATATTTAAGATCAAATGTGTACAGGGTAATCAAAATTAAATTTTTCAGAAATCAAATAACTATATCCCTTCCATTTAAATGGAGCAATTTTTCTTTAACTAAATACGTCGTTCGGGGTGCGTAACTCGATGGGTATTGACATTTTAAATCCTTACTTATTGGACACTTTAAACTCACTTTAAAATAAATAAAAAGATTATATTTTTGGTAAATAAAATTACAATTTTACAGTATAATACTTGCAACATCTCCTTCTTCCCTTAAACTATTTGGACAATGGGAACACCTAGTATTTTTCGAAGTCAGGACTCTACTCTTCCCTTCTTAAAATTTTGTTCTCTTTAAATATTAAATTTTTCTAGTGTTTGTTTTGCGTTTCTAGGCGACCCAGTTTGTTTAATGTTTTTATTTTATTATTATAAGAGTAACCTAGAAAATTGTTTGATTTATACTTTTTAAAACCTTGACACCTCACGTATATTTTTATGTAGCAAATTTCCCAATGTTAAGCAACCCCAATTAAAATTTAAATTTCCCAAAAATGTATATTTTTTAAAATTCCCAAAATGTATACTTTTTTTATACTAGGTGTTCACACTACCTTTAAACATCCAGCATAGGTTGCACATATCCATTATGACTTGTTCAGACACGGCTGGTAATTTAGTCGAGTAGCGAGTAATTAAGTATTCTTGTGCGTGCGGACAGTAAAAATTAGGAAAGTAGTTTAGTGTAGTAGCTGTCCACATGCACCCACAATGCTTAATTACTCGCTGCTCAACTGCGCTCCTAGCCGTGTGCTGAGATAAGGCATTAGAGCAGCTTTATCTGAAAAATAAGTCTTGTGTCTTTGTCTTTTGCGATCCCTGGCTGGGTTTTCTTGTGAGGACCACCGCGAAAGTGCATTTTTTTCGCATAATTTTTTTTAAGGAAAATGGTCCACAATTGACGGAGTAATCGGTGAACAGGGTGGGCCGTTTATCTTGGGACACTACCTTGTCTCAGAAACTATAGCAGATGGAGCCAAAAGTTAAATACAAAGAGTTAATGGGGGTGTAACAAACCTTTAATGCAATTTAAATGTTGTATATACAGCGTGTTTCATTGTGCGTGGGCGAAGTATCCAGCTTTCTTATTTTAAATGGAAAACCTAGTATATTATTTCATTTTTGAATTTTGCACGAAATTCTAGACATATCTTGCTGTTTAATGTCCTTATACCTTAGTCTAACCACGACATTTTTACATTTTTATGCAGAAAATGACGTTTGCAAGCAGTAAAATATCTGCCATTTCTTCATTCAAGCATTTATTGTTTGACTTCAGTAAGCTTTGTTGTGGACAAGGACTCAAATATTGAATTTTATACATAATTTAACTACTATTAATACAGAGTGAACGAAAAATAAAAAAATTAGAAATTTGATAAAGATTTATCTATGCCTAATAATTTTACTGTCTAAAATATTTCCATTTAAACATTCGTCTAACACAAATAATAATATTTTGTTGCCGTATAAGCGAGTTAGTGTAAGGTGGCCGTTTTTGAGCAAAACAAGTGCTAGAACGCTGTCTCCTTGGACGCGTCTTTTTGTTGGTGATTACTGTCATAATTCAAACTGCTTATACGGCAACCTGCATATTATTTGTGATGAACGAATGTTTAAATGAAATATTTCAAAAAATAAAAATATTAGGCATAAACAACCTCATAAAATTGCTTGTAATTTCTTAATGCTAAATAGGATAAGACTATAAAAATAGGAGTTTCCATTAAGAAAGAACGTTTTTCGCAGTTTTCAAATTTTATTTTTAATCTTATTTTTCGCGCACCCTGTATTAATAGTTTTCGAAAATTGCGTAGAAAATCTGTTATTTAAGTCCTTTTCTACAACAAAGCTTACTAAAGTGAAAAAATAAATGCTTCTGAAGAAGAAATTTGCAGATCTTTACGGATTGCAAACGTCATTTTCTAAAAAATTAAAATGTAAAAAGGGTTAGACTTAGGTATGATATTATACACAAGATATGTCTAGAATTTCAAAATTCAAAATAAAATAATATACTAGGTGTTTCATTTAAAATAAGAAAGTTGATACTGGCCACGATAATGAAACACCCTGTATATACAACATTTAAATTAATTAAAGGTTTGTAACACCCCATTAACTTTTGTTTTTAACTTTTGGCCCATCTGCTATAGTTTAAGACAAGGTAGTGTCCCAAATAAACGGCCCACCCTGTACATACATAAAAAAACATAAGTTTATATAACGTCCTTCTTTCTTAAAGTCGGTTAAAAAAAAATTAACTTGCAACAAAAAAATAGTTTGCAAACTTATTTTTTTGTTACGTTACCGACATACAAAATTTTATTTATGTTGTTTTAGGTTAAGGATTGTTGTGTCTAAAAATTAAAAGGGGATAGTTTAAGCATCTTTATAGTAATAATAATAAAATTAAAGATGGTTAAATGAAAAAGTCATGAAACTATTTAATTGACCACTAGAAATGCAGGATTTAATGACTAATTACAATATTTTTTGTATCTTAGATATTAAAAAAAAAAACTTTGGCATATCTAAAAGTGCTGTACTCGTATTTTGAAATATTTTTCTCGTTAGGTCATGACTGCGGAGGCCAGTAGCTTTACAAACAACTTCTATTAGACTGAAATTACTTTTAAATGACTAATATTTATGAGGTAATTAAAAAGTCACTACTGATGAAAATTAGGCTTTTAGGTTTGTCTTCCAGTTGGCCATGACGGCAAGGTGCAGCGTCATGACTAACAACCTTCTTAAACTAAATTGTTAATAAAAAAAGTTTTGGTATAGACAACCTTGTACAGAAGCACATCACGCAGTTTGGTATTAAAAAACAAATGAAGCAAAATCAAACATTTTCTCTTGCTTGTAAGGTAGCATTAATAATAATATATCGTGAAAGTCTCACTTAGGAGAAAGAGCTAACACATCATACCAAATTTCTTTAATAAAATAAAAAGATTTCCATCGTTACGTATTTAAATTGTAAACAATAATAAATATAAACATTATTTCACTAAAATAATAAAAGTATTGTCATATTAAAAATGTGTTTAGGTTATAGAATTTTTAGAGAGTTAGAGATTTCATTTCCATTTTAAATAACTTACCTCACTCTTCCAAGTTCCTTTCCACTCTCTGAAGGTTTCCGAAAACGCCCGAATTATCTAATAACTTTTATGCCATCATGTACTATGGAATTTTCACGATATTTCTCGAATATTCTAGATCATTCTTTACTCTTCCACCATACCATAAAAGAGCGACGGGGAAACCTCGGATCAGTCATATAAATTCGACTTTTGTAAGTTGTAAACTTCCGAGACATTGGACAAGAAGTAGATTTTGTCGTTGCTTGTAACCATAGTTACGTTCCATTAGTTAATAAAGGTATAAAAACGAAGACACGTGTTTTTATACGAGGTGTTTTGGAAACAATTGGTGTCAAAAAGCGGAACAGAGATTACCTGAGGAAGCCGAGGTGGTTAAGAAGACCGAGACGCCGAGTAGAGACAAGAAAGCAAACTGAAAAATTAAGGCAAATTATTTAAATAAATTAACAAAACTAAATTAAATGATCCTAACTCTCTAAAATTCTATAACCTAAACACATTTTTGAAAGTCTGTAACAATACTTTATTATTTTAAATGAAAATAATGATATATTTGTTTAACATTTTTTAATTTAAATACGTAACATTATATCTGTAAATCTTTTTATTTTTAAAAAACGAAGTTATTAAAAATTTAGTATTATTCTATTGTTTAATTTTCCTGCTCGTTTTTAGGTCCTAAATAGGATTGTTAATTTTCTATTCATAAGTGTAATGCCAATAACCCAATGCTACTACATTTTTAAATAAGAAAAAAAATGTTTGGTTTTTTGCTTCATTTGTTTTTTTTTAATACAAATACGCGTGAATGACAAAGAAATATTACAATCCGTTTTATTTTGTTTGTTAAATCCATTAAAAAGACACATAATTAAATAATTTTTTATTTCAGAAATTTTGTTGTTGTTTTACATTTACATTTAATTAATTATTCAATACAAGCCGACGCGTGCCCACTTTGTTGGGCATTAAATATATTTTTCTCTGAACTTTTTATTTAAATTATTTAGCATTCCTAAATAGAGTAGATTTTTAATTTTAAAAGAAAAAACTACTAAAAATAAGTAAATTCGTTGCTTTTTATTCTTATTTATATAAAAAAATCTGCTTTTGCATTGTATCATCGGACCACCAGAGCTTATAAACTTAACTTTATAATATAACTAGTTATGATTCCCGGCTTCGCTCGGGAATTGATATGAGACCCAAATAACCGTTGTTCTGAATGAAGTTCAAATACTCGACAACAGATGGCGCCACTACACTTAATTTCCAAGTTAAAGGGTTGGAAGAGTCCTTATATCTTTAAAAATACGCCCTCTAGGGTAAAACGGCAACTTTCTTGATCGAGGGAGGGATAAAGGGCTATCATACTATATAAGTCCCTTTATCGTATCGGGACTCCTTTTCAAGTTTTATCGGCACGCACATTTTATTAACTTAGTTTTATTATATATAATGATTATATAATTTAATAGCTTTTGCCCGCGGCTTTGCACATGTTAAATTTTAAACAACCGAATTTAAATTTAATCAGAAACAACCAAAACTAACCAGCGTTTTCCTAACCAGCCAGCGTTTGCAATGTAAGCGCAAAAAAATTTGTTTATTTACGACTTTACATTATAAATCTTAAAATTATTAGTAGTTCTATAATATATTAGGCATATTATTATACATAAAAATCCTTCTCTTAAATCACTCTATCTATTAAAAGAAAACTGCATTTAAATCCGTTGAGTAGTTTTAAAGATTTAAGATTTTAATGTATGTATATTAAGGTTTTTATTTGTTAAATTAAAAATTAATAAACAATATAAAAGTAAATAAATACTTTAAACTTCTGTATATTTTATTAAACAACTGGTATTAAACTATTATTCTTAAAAATTTTATTGAGATATCTCTAATAGCTTTCTAATTATTGATTTTTCAAATAAAGGTCGTACTAATTTTTATTATAAAAAAATGGTAAAAAAATCAAAGACTGTTTTGAGGATAAATTATTTATAGTGAATTTAATATTTAAGTGGAAAATGGAGGGTCCACTTGACGTGTGATAGACATTTCGCAGACACTAATATTTCCACAACAAAGAAACTCCTTCAAATTGCTATTAAGTTGCAAAATGCCACAAACTGTACAGGGTGGGCCAGTTATCTTGGGACACTACCTTATCTCAAAAACTATAGCAGATGGGGCCAAAAGTTAAATACAAAAGTTATTGGGGGTGTAACAAACATTTAATTTATTTAAATTTTGAATACACAGTGTGTTTCATTATTCGTAGGCGAGTATTAACTTTCGATATATTATTTCATTTTTGAATTCTGCACGAAATTCTAGACATATCTTGTGTATAATGTCCTATACCTAAGTCTAACCTTTTCTGACATTTTTAATTTTTATGCGAAAAATGACGTTTGCAAGCCGTAAAATATCTGCCAATTTCTTCATTCGGAAGCATTTACTGTTTCACTTCAGTAAGCTTTCTTGTAGACAAAGAACTCAAATAACGGATTTTATACGCAATTTCGATAACTATTAATACAGGATGCGCGAAAAATAAGATTAAAAATAAAATTTGAAAAACTGCGAAAAACGTTTATTTGTAATGGAAACCACCTATTTTTTATTCTTGTCCTATTTAGCATTAATAATTAAGGAAATTTTATAGAAGGTTGTCTATGCCTAATATTTTTACTTTTTGAAATATTTCCATTTAAACATTCGTCTATCACAAATAATATGCTGTTGCCGTATAAGCAGTTAGTGTGAGGTGGCCATGACAGTAATCAACAACAAAAGATGCGTCCAAGAAGACAGCGTTCTAGCACTGGTTTTGTTCAAACGCCGTCATGGCCACCTCACACTAACTGCTTATACGGCAACAGCATATTATTTGTAATAGACAAATGTTAAAATGAAAATATTTCAAAGAGTAAAAATATTAGGCATAGACAACCTTCTATAAAATTGCGTTAATTTTAATGCTAAATAGGACAAGAATATAAAAATAGGTAGTTTCCATTAAGAAAAACGTTTTCTCGCAGTTTTTCAAATTTTATTTTTGATCTTATTTTTCGCACACCCTGTATTAATAGTTATCAAAATTGCGTATAAAATCCGTTATTTGAGTCCTTTGTCTACAACAAAGCTTACTGAAGTGAAATAATAAATGCTTCCGAATGAAGAAATTGGCAGATATTTTACGGCTTGCAAACGTCATTTTCGCATAAAAATTAAAAATGTCAAAATAGGTTAGACTTAGGTATGGGACATTATGCATAAGATATGACTAGAATTTCGTGCAAAATTCAAAAATGAAATAATATAACAGGTGTTCCATTTAAAATAAGAAAGTTGATAATCGCCCACGAGTAATGAAACACCCTGTATACAAAACATTTAAATACATTAAAAGTCCGTAACACTCCCATTAACTTTTGTATATAACTTTTGGCTCCATCTGCTATAGTTTTTGAGATAAGGTAGTGTCCCAAGATAAACGGCCCACCATGTACATTCACCATCACTACAGACAAGTAGGGTATTGGGTAGCTTTGTGTTAAAATATTAATAAAAAACATTATGGTTTCCTTACGCTCGTAGAAAATATTGCGTTCCTGACACGTGCCGAAAGTGCCCTTTCCGCTTTTTGCTGCTTGACCGAACTCCTCTGCGCGTCGTTCGGTTAACTGCGGTCGCATGTGCCACTTTCAGCACTGGTTAGAAAATATACTATAACATTTGTGTTATCATTCAAATTAGGTAAAAAAAAACTTAAATAAAAAGAAACGTCTGGTTCAGTCCATTATTAAACAACAACCTGTTTTAATTTTTCCATTTAGATGGAAATTTTGGCTCTTGTAAAATATTTGATAATGTTATTTATGTGTCTGGAAACTTATCAAATAATAATCTTTGCTTTTTAATGATTTATGTTTTCTACTCATTATTTTTCTTAGTTTTTGTAATTTCATAGTGGTTTATTAGCAAGTTAACATCTAAGCTTAAATAATTTTAGCATAACATTGTTGAAAAATATAACTTTCGTTACTCGTATGGTATTAGCAGTGGCGGATTAACGTATAAGCACTACAAGCACGTGCTTGGTGCCCCTGTTCTCCAGGGACCTCCATTCTCTGCTGGCGTTTCCTTTAATACCTATATTTTATCGAGATTCACCCACATGTCCGAGATCATAAGGCGCGGGTAGTCCGGGAGTGACCCCTCATACTGTTAGTGAATATGATAATTACGTTTTGATATTACCTGTTTTTGGTTTGTCTAAGTTGTTTAATTCATTATAAAAATTTCTACGTAAACACCACTTTAGTATTTTTATTTAGCTTCCAATATAGCGATACTCCCCTTCGCATACACCTCCGTCAGATAAATTTCGACGATGTAATCTCAGAGTTTGCTCTAAATAAGACAAGGAAAAAAATGTTTTAAGTTTTAAATTATACCTAATACATTTTCTTTTTGATGAACTTTTATTTTATACTTCCTTCCACCTTCCAGGAATAGAGGACCTACACAGCTTAGGGCCTCGGAAAATCTTAATTCACCACTGGGTATTAGCGTATGGTTGAAACCATCAATATTTAATTTGCTTACATTTGTTTTAAGAACAACATATTATTATACATGTGGTAAGTTTTGTTTTGTTGTTTTATACAGGGAGAGTCTTAACCTATACGCATAAACTTAAGAAATTATTACCAAGGAAAAACAATGACTGAAAAATAAAAACAAAGTTGATTAAATGCTTTTGGTTACGAAGATAAACTAATTATTTATAATTAACAAAAAAGTATAACTCTGTGGACAAATATCGATTTAGAAAAAATAAAGTACTTACCTATTTTCTGGTTCAGAAATAATATGGTACATTCCGTAATTCCGTATGGTATAGCCGTAATTGTCACAAATTACTTGGCATTTTTATAAAGAAAAAATATATATCTGTATTAGTTTAAAACTTTTTAAATTAAGGGGAGGGGAAAACAATAAAGAAATGTACTGTATTATTGCGCATAATAAAGTTTAAAAATTAATCATGTAAATTTAAAGTTTGAAACTAGTCGGCTGGTGTATTTAAACGGAAAATTAGATCTTGCATTACTATGAAAACCTTTAAAAAACCTAATCCATATCTGTCAATGCAATTTTGTGATTTGACGAAGTTAAATTTAAAATTTGGAACTAAAAGATATCATTTAGTAGTTATTTGAAATATTATAAAGTTAAAGTCTGATTAGACTTTTATATTAAAAAAATGTAAGTTATGTTTAATAAAATATTCTGAAATTATACACAGCGTGTCAACTTAAGTTTGCACCATATGGAAAACTTTTTATTATTAATTTTACGAAACAAAGTCATTCTTTATAAAGAGTTCGACATGGTCTAAAATTCAAAATGGAAGCATTGGATATTAATTTTTTGCAGTGGTATACAAGGTATGTTATATAATGTAAACTTTGCATGAGGGAAACTAACTTTATTTTTCATATTATCGAAAATATTAAAAAAAAAATGTTTAAAATAAAAATAACATTAAAATATGCAAACTTGTTTTTTTTGGAAAACCTTTTGATTTATTTTTTACGTATTACCGGGTAAAATTTATTTAGAACTGTCGAAACAGCGTAAAGTCACAAAAACGCTCGTTATCGCAGAAAAAAAATCTTTTTTTTAATAATAACCAAATTAAATATTTAAAAATTATTTTTTGATCCTTAGCGTCTTTTATTGATCAAAAATATTGATATTATAAAAAATAGAAGTTCTCTTTTCTTAAACAAAATTCATATTTTTTGACATATTTGTATACCACTTCAAGGAATGTATAACTAATGATTGCATTTTAGGTTTTGAACTATGCAGAGCTTTTATAACGAATAACTTTTTTCGTAAAATTTATAATAAAAAAGTTTTGGTGTGAACTTAAGTAGACTCGCTGTACAGGGTGTTTCACAACTTATCCGACAAATTTTAGCCCTCCAATAAAAAATATAAAAAACTTTGTCTGAAATATGTTTTAAACGTCTTAGTTTTTAAAACTATAGGGTGTACAAATTTTTTTATAATAACTTTTAAACCAATTTAAATATTTTTAAAAATTTTGGGGGACTCTCTTATGCACCAAAGACATTTTTTAACATACAAGAAAAAATAATTTTTATCAGTGTCGTTTATGAGGGCTTAAGGTAAATATTTTAAAAAATAATGGTACGTCACTGCATTTTTTTAATAAGAATATTTTTTAAAATGCTCATTTAGTTTGACACAAATTTAATCTTTTGACATTTTTATTTATTGCACGGTTTTTGCGTAAATAAATAAAAACCATTTCTCCGCCCGGTCATTTCGTATGGATAAAATCAAATTCTACAGTAAAAATTACCTTCAATATTTTATTCTTTAATAAGATAGGGATATGACCATGCCGAAAAATGGTTTTTATTTATTTACGCGAACACCGTGCATCAAATGAAAAAAGTAAAAATCAAATTTGTGTTAAACTTAATGGGAATTTTAAAAAATATTTTTATTTTAAAAAAATGCAGTTGCGTATCATTTTTCTTAAAAAATATTTACCTTAAACCCCTCATGAACGAAAATTTTTCTTGTATATCAAGTGGCTTTTGGTGCATAGGAGGCGTCACCTAAATTTTTGTAGTTCAAAAACTAGGACATATTGCATCTAAGGTTTTTTCATAGACTTTATTGTAAAACTAGCCATTAAAGTTTTTCGATTAAGTTGTAAACACCCTTTATTAACCTTTAATTTCGAGTATCTATGTCCGAAAAAAGAATTCACTTCTTTTCCCACGGAGAAAAATTATTTTTTAAAAAGTCACATTTTAGTACCTACCTAATAATTAAAAGAAAATATTAATTTTTTTCTCGTCAAGGCAAATATTTTTGACAGATTTTATTTTGTTAGCTTGGTCATTACTTACTTTTCCAAACCCACAAAAGCTTCAGGATCAATAGTGGTTATTTTGTTCTCATATAGGGTGAGGATTTCAAGGGTATCGAGACCCTGGAAAGCTCTGGCATGCAAACTGCTGATCCTGTTATGATTCATATTAAGAATTAGGAGGTGGTGCAGATTTTTAAAAGCGGCTGACGGCACTTGAGTCAGGCTGTTTTGAGAGACGTCCAATTGCGTCAACATTTTTCCTGAAACAACAAAAAATTGTCTATAAAATACAATTTTCTTATTGCTAGACTAACAAGAAAATTCTAAAATATATTTTGATTACAATTTACAAGTGCAAAAGGCTACAAAAATTTTGAACCAAATGCAGTTTGTGTTTAAAAGAAAATTTAGCTGTCGCCAAACAACTCAAGAGGTAAAAGAAACACATTCCGCAGACACTAATATTTCTACAAGAAAAAGCTTCTTCAATCCGGTATTAACTTGCAAAATGCCACAAATTGTACATTTTCCACCAATAATAATAGGTAACATTGTGTTAAAATTTAAAAAATATATTAAAATTTTGTTTTTATGTTTTCCTTATGCTCGTAGAAAAATAGCCGTTCCCAAAAACGTGCCAAAATTGCCATTTTTCCGCACCCGACTGCAGCTAAACCAACAACGAGTGGCGCAGTTCGGTTGAGCAGTCAAAACTGCACTTTCAGCACTAGTTAGGAAATATACTATAGTTGGACACTTCTTAGTTTTAAAATTTATTTGTTCAGTGTTATCTCGCCCTTACCAGCACAAACATTAAACAGTTTAAATGGGTGAGGGGTACATGTGAAACCTTATCTTAAAACGTTTACAACTCTTAAACAGTCTTCATTTTATTAAAATCGGTTTAGTAATTTACAGAAAAATTCATTCTTAATGTTAAGCTATGTAGCTGTTGGCTTACCTCTATATTGTTTAAGATATAAAAATAAAAGTAAATACGTAGGTACTTCAAATAAATATGTCAAATTTATTCGTTTGTTATTAGTTTTGGTTTAGCCAAAATGATCCTAACTTTTTATTTTAAATAAAACATTTGGATTATTTATAATAATTTAAATAGAAGATGACATTTTAAGTATAATGAGTAGGTACATTAATGCATTAATGACATTCTAGATTAAAAATTATGTCATTTTCTATTTAAATTAGTAAACCATAATTGAGGTGTCTTATTTAAAATATGAAAGTTAGGGTAGGTTCCGGTTTAATCGGAAGTAATAGAAAGCGAATAAATTTGTGAAAAAATACACACTTATGTGGTATACTCTGGTGGCAAATTTGATTAGGATATTTTAAACATTAAAACAGTTTTTTTAAGTAATACCAAATTTTATTATATTATGCAAGGGCTAAATAGTCTTTTTATAGTACTTTGGTTTAATTTTCTTAAGATGTTTATTAAATATCTTTATTCTGGAAGAATCAAATAAAAAAGTTGTTTGAGCGAGCCACCGGCTAGAAATACCGATATTTAGAGCCAATTTTCTTAAAAAGCACTGAGCCGATTTTAGAAACTAAAGTCTGTTAAAAAGAGAATTTATTTCTATGTTTGTATTGGTGTGGAAAGACGATAACCCTAAAAAATAACTTTTGTTTGGGTAAATTTTAAATTTTAAAGTTCTGTACTTCTAGAAGCAAGTTTTTTAAAATAACTTTTGATATTATACTTTAAGGCATTTTTTCAGATATACAAACTTGTACTATGCAAACTATTTAAATGTTTACCTCTTTAAGTGTAGTTGGACTAAAATAACCCAATGTTTTAAATTTTAAAAATATTTACTGTTTTATGGATTTAACAGTCAAAATACAGGTTAACGATTTTCTTTTTTTGTAACAAATTGTATGTCGTATACCACAAGAAATTGACATGTCAAGTTACGATATACACATTATTTTTTTACAAGTAGTATAATTTTCTTTAAACATAAAATGTTTTTTAATAAATAGTAATTTAGTTAAACATTATAGAAGTTGTAGTAAACGTGCCTGAATATTTAAATAAAAGGTTATTAACTGAAATTAGTGGTTTGAATAACAGTCACACATCACGCACGTTATTTCCCCTTGTTTTATTATGTTATGCTCTTCTATTAGTAAATTAAAAATAAATAAAATATTATGTACGGTAAAAGATTTAATAAAACACAATCAATAATTTGTTTATACTATTATACAGGGTGTCCAGCAAGGTGAGGTCATAAATGATAGGGGTGCATGGAGTGACCCAGAATAAGGTTAGTACTTTATATAAAAAAAGTTATCTTGCGCTTCGTTAGGGGGATATTGACGTTTAAAGTTGGTATAAAAAAACCTATTTTAATTATTACTTTAAAACTGTTACCACAATACTACTGATATTTTAGCAGCTAAATATCTTCATGCTAGGTATCCTCTTTCCATAGGTAAACGGCTTTTCAGTAAGTCAAAATTACACAGGGTGTGACGATTTTTTTTTATTTATTGTATGCATTTTTAACAAATGTGACAAATTTGATATTTTGCTTAAACTGTTTAATTTATTTTTATAAATAAAAGATATAAGGCATGAGCCGCCAGACAAATGCGACAAACCCATGAGAAAAAAACACTTTGTGCATGAGTTGCTCACAAATTTTTTTCGCGACCGTATAAAAATGGCTTTAGTTTACATTTTATATAGGTTTAATTTATGTTTACACATTAATTTATTGTATTTTTTAACACCATCATTTTTATGTAACAAAAAATGTGACCTACTTTTTTGAGACACAAAATTAAATATTTTCTTCACAACTTAGCACTTTGGTTTTTAAAATTTAAAATTGTGTGTAGTTCTTTTTGTAAATATAATACTTATATTCTGTTCCCGTTAAATTAAGAAAATACCTTAACAAAAAAAAAGTTTATAGTTAAAAAAATTATAAACATGTGTACAAATAATATATGGCATTTGTTTAGAAATTTTGTCTCTATGGTTACTTACTAGGTTTTTTTTTATAATTTAAAGTGCACAAAGTATAGATAGTATAAATTTAGTTTTATTTCTGGTCATCCGAGCTCAATATTTATTCAATATTGTTTATTAAATTTTTCAGTATACTTACAAATTTTATGATTAGTGACACATGAAATAAAAGAAGTAGTAGCGGAATTTATAGCAACGTTATCCTTTAATTTAGTTTATGTTGCCCATACCTTTCTAGTAAAATAAGTTTTAGTAGGTACTGGCACAAAGCACTACGTCAAAAAGTAAAAAAACGTTGAACTGTTAAAAAAAAGTTACTTTTTCTTTAAATTTTTATGAAGTGCATTAGAATGTACTTTATCCTTATGATAACGGTAAGAAAAAAATATATATATATATATTTTTTTAAATCTAAATTACTGAGTCTTTCAAATTTTAATAAAAAAATCTTAAACATTTATCCGCAATAACATAAATTTTAAATGTGACACAAAAACTAAAAGAAGTAATGGTTAAATTCATGGTAACTTGATCTATTGATTTAGTTGATGTAACCTATACTGTTTCATTATACAAGCGTAGAAACAAACTCGTCGACCATAAGAAATTAAAAGCCTAGGAAATATTTAAGGTGGGGTTGAGTTATTCGTGTCGTCGTCCAACCAAAGGCGAAAGCGGTATGCCAGGAGCCCCTGATTTTGAATCGGCGCTCTCGTTGCAGCGGTGAATTTTAGAAGAGTACATATCAGATTGGTGGCAGGGATTAAATGCATGTATTGCCTATAGTCGGAAGTTTGGTTTCCATACCGGTATACAGTGAATATTGTTTGCTATTGTATTGCATAAATTCATATTTTAAAAAAATGGTGGGCATTTAAGCAAAACTCCAAATTAAAAGTGCAAAAAAAAGCGTTTAATAGAGTTACATTTTTAATACTTCATGTATTTCACTAAGAGCATATTGTGTTTTAACGGTATATTATTTAATTTGGACAACAATTTGACAAGAACGATCCTTCAAAATTTCTTCTTTTTCGGTTTATAGAAGGTTAACTGCCTTTTATTTTAGTTAATTTAACAATGTCCGACACAGAAAAAAGCACCGAGAGCTACTTAATGCATTTTATGCTTTTAATCGTAAAAAGGTTTATTGTTGGAACTTGCTAATTACGATCTAAAAAACATAAAGAAAATTAAATTCAACGAAGTATGGATAAAGCAAAGCGAATCCTGAAAAACTTCTTAAAACCTTTGAACTAGGCGGGTTTAATGAGCAATTTGTTCAACTTTTTTAATTATATTCCTAATTAAAAACTTTTGAAGAAGCTTGATATATTGAATTATAGTTTTAATTTTAAAATAATGATCAGCTTAGAATAATGCCATTGTATAAAAAAGAATAACTTGTAAATATTGTACTGATGTTGAAATGCATTTTATTTATTTAATAATTATTTTTCTACTTATTTTTAAAAATTATTTGTTCTGGACCGTTATAAAAAAAATAGAGAAAATAAAGCACTGCATTTTAGTACACTACATAAAGTGTTAAAATAGTTATTTTTGTAACAAGTGTCTAAAGTAAAACTTTTTTGCACGCATAACCACTTTGACAAACGACGTAAAGCCGAGTTCGGATAAGCTTAAAGTGCGAGAATGACACTTTGCGCAAGTGTTAGAAACAATATTTTTTAATGAGTGTCTTTAAAAAATTGGAACTTTTTTCTCTTTTATCTTTTAACGACAAATATAGTATTTGCCAATTTTGACGTTTACTTGTTGTTGTTATAATAACTTATTACATTTTCTTATGTAAGCTAAGTTTAATTATGCTGACGCAAACGGGTACACACGAGTAGAAAAAACATTTTTTTTGTAACAGCTCGACAAATTTTTTACACTTTTAATTAGCGTTTTATTTTTATGTCTTCTAAAATTTATTTAAATACGAATGTAAGGAATGTATCAGTATACGCGACAAAAACAAAAAATCATCTAGTTACTACAAATTTTACACATACCTATTTTAAATTTTGTATTATTAAAATTCTAGTTTTAACAAATTAAAATTCCAAAGTATTATAAGATGACGTCAAAAATAAAAGGGAATAAAGTGAGCTAAAATATTGTTAGTATGTACTTTATACAGGAAAAAAATTCTACCGCGCCTCGTTAGAAAGATATTGACCTTGAAAGATGGTAAAGATGGTATAAAAAACTTTTTTTAATTATAACTTTGAAACTGTTGCCACAGCACCAATGATATTTGGGCAACTAAATAATTTGCTTCTTTTTATAGGTAAATAACTGTCCAGTTAGTCGTAATTGAACAGGGTGGGACGACTTTTTCATTTTAAAAATACATTTTGGAAACAGGTGACAAATTTGACATTTTGCTTTAACCGTTTAACTTCTTTAGGTTTTTTCTAAAAAAAATATACTCTTTTTAAATCGATATATTGGACCGTTTTTTGAAAAAATTATTAAAATGTAATAAAATTATTAAAAATAATGTTTTCTTGCCTCTTAAACTTTAAAATACAGATAAAGACAGTATTTTACCATATTTAACTAGTTTTCTTAAAGAAAGGATTTTTCTTACATAATAAAAGCTGGTTCTCTAGATTTAAAATGCGATTTAATGAGAAACTGCCAAAGATCGATTTAAATAAGACATATTTTTTTTGCACAATAATGTTGGAGAAATTTAATGTAACTTTTTTTTATTTTAACTTTGAAGGTCCATTACTTCTTAATGAAGCACGATAGAACTTTTTTGAAATGAAGTACTAACATCATTTAGGCTCACTCTATTACCCCTATTACTTCAGAGAGAAGAAACAAATGTATTATTTATTTGACCGCGACAAAAAGAGAAAAAGACATTAAATGTTTGTGTAAAGTATAAACAACCAATGTGGAAACGTCATATGAGAACAATTTGTGAGAAGTGTTTAGATCCAAGACACCAAAAAGGAACAGATTCAGACTAAACTTCCACTTCATTTGGTACTAACAATTAATATTTTAAGTATTATTGTTTAAAAAGAATTAAATAGGTTTTTAAGTTTTATTTTAGGTTTTCCAGGTCAAAGTGAAAATTTGGTTAGAAATAAACAGATTGTAAAAAATTGTTTATTTCTTTATTTTAATAATAAGGGTCTAACTACACCCTTTTTTTGGCTTATATAGGTTATTTAAATTTTTTATGTTAACTTAGGCAAATTATAAAGTGTACTTATAAATATTAAAATTCATTTTTTACCCTTGGTGGTATTAAAAGATACTTTGTTAGAAGTAAGAACATATTGTTATCTTTTTCTTAAAAATTTGATTTTTTATTATTTTTGACTTACCCTATATAACTTTAAACTTTTAATAAAACTAAATACGGCTAATACACTCTGTCTATGCATTTATTTCTATAAAAAAATATACAGTGAGGTCCTAAAGTCCGTCGCCCCCTTCTAACTTCTGAACCGTTTAGAAAGTATAAAGTACTCGCCGAGAGCATTAAAATAATGTGCCACAAAACCCCTTTCCATTAAAAAATATACCCAAATGGCGCCCAGCTCTCATCTAACATTTAAAGCTGTTATTCTTATGTCAAAAAATGCAGACCTTGGTCATATATTTTCGTTTTTAAATTTTATGCAAACATATTAAATGGTTAAGAAGTTAGAAGGAGGGCGACGAATTAAGACCTCTGTATGACAAAGTGCAAATAAAATTTTCACTTGTTGCATATTTAATACCAACCCTGTATAATCTTTAAAAATAAACATTAAAATTTCCCGAAATCTATTTTTTTTCCTAGTTTAAAAGCACATTTATCTATTTTATAAGAAATTATTATGAGAATTAATGGGGAATTATTAAAGATTTATTAGAGATTTTTGGGAATAATGGAGAAATATTGGGGAATTATTAGGTAAATATTGGAATTATGGAGAATATTAGGGAATTATGGGAATTAATAATAATGTCTGGGAGGTATACTTCTCCAAAGAGAATTATTTTTTTTAATTCGGAAAGGTGGTTTTCCCCTTAGGAACACGCAAAAGCGGTATTTCGACGCAGTAAAGGCCTTGTTGTCTATCAAAGTTTCTGTTTTCCATTTATTTAAATAATTTTCATTACCTCGTGAAATGTTTAGTATTTTGTTTGGTTAAAAAAAGTCACAATTAAACTGTTACAAAGTAAAATTTTAAATAAGGAAAAAATGGTATTACTTAATGTGTTTCTGAACCTTATTGAGTACTTGAGCAGCCATGATATGCTCTCTTAATAAATCCAAACTTTACAAACTAATAAACGTAAGCAATTTAGTCGAGTCTGTAAATACTTTTCTACAAAACTCCTCAATAACAACCCCGATTATGATTTTTTTATTAACTTTTGTTTTTTATACTATTTAAAATCAGAAACCTCTCAAATGGAGAAAATATTTATATGTATTGTTTAAACAATATATACATGTGATTATTCAAACATGGTGTGCATAAACTCTTCCGACAGACTTTAAGGGGTAATTCTTATTTAAAAACTAAAAACATGCGCCTAAAAGTCCCACTTTCGGAACTACAGGGTGACTAAAATTTTAAAAAGTATCGTTTTTCGATCATAACTTTATACGTATATATAAGTTCAAATATTTTAAGGAAATTTTAAAGAGGTCTCCTAAGCATAAGAAAAATGTTTTTTAAATTTATAGAAAAAACACTAATTTGTACCTGTGTCGTCGGTGAAGTATATACGATGTAAATATTTTTAGAAAACAATTCTCGCCACCGCGTCTTCCCTAAAAATAAAACATACTTTGTATTTATTTTCTCTTTAGTTTAAAAAAAAATAAATCTCTTACCTATGTTTTTTTTTTTTATTTTTGATGTACGTTTTCGAGTAAATAAATACAAAAAAAATTGGTATGGTCTAAATGACCTGATATTGCTAATATCTAACTTTAAAGTAAATAATATCACCTTGTTTATATATTATTTAAATTAAAATTAATTTTCTACGTAAAAGATTGGTCAATACATCAACGTTTCTTTTAATCAAACTAAGTACTTTTAACATGACCACCATATATACTAAATAAATAGCGATTTGACCATGCCGAGTAATGTTTTTTTTTACGCAAAAATCATACATCAAATTTAAAAAATAGGACATATGTATGTTAATATAAAGTTTCTTCTTATTTTTGATGAAGAATTACTTCTTAAAGCTTGTTTGGTAAGTTTTATTATTTTAATAATAATTATAAATAACATAAACAGTATTCCAATAAGAACTGAGCCACCCTTATTAATTCCGTTATTTATAAACTTATAAAATCCTAAAACACATTAATTTTTATTTTTAGGGGATGCAATTTTTGTAGTCGAATTAACCTATTCAGGGCTATCCTCCCTCACTAACACAAACGTCAAAAGTTTAAATGGGAAGGGAAGTCAAGTGATTAATCAACATAAATATTTTAATTTTCTTGTTTTTAATCCAGAGGTGCCAAGTGAATGCAAATATGATGTTTATTATACTAAAAACGCCATACTGCATTCAAGTCTATAAACACATATCCGGATGTTTAATTTAAAAATAAGGAAGTTTAGGTTATTTCCGGCTAAATCGGAAGCAATAAAAAACAATTAAATTTGTAAAACAATGCACATTTAGGGTGATATACCGACGCAACCGTTAATTTTCTTTTGGCATTTTAAACAATGTGAAAGTTACAGAGGTGAGCCACTCTCCGCTATTGACCCCAGTATCTCGGAAACAACTGAATCGATTTTAAAAAACTAAAACCATTAAAAAAAGAATTAAAACCCGTTTACATAAGTTATCACTTAACCCCTTTCCATTTAAACATTTTGACGTTTGTGATGGTGAGGGGAGGATAAACCAAAAAATTAAATTTCACGTGTTTGAGGATTTTTTCATCAGTGTATAAATGACGGAATTATTTAGGTGGCTCGTTTTAACTGAATGCACTGTATACAGGGCTAGTAGAGTAAAACAGGAACGGTGGATTATCTGAGCAACCGTAAAATATAAATGTTTATAGTTTTCTCTGTAGGTTAGGGAATTTTCAATTTTTAAATGGAATACCCCATTTTTTATTATTGTTATCAATTACTATGGCCTAAAAATAATCGTTTTTCTACTTCTGTCAATTTCGGAGAGATGGTATCATGTTTTTTCCTAATTTAATACAAAAACTATCAGGTATGGTCAGTTATCTTAAAAACGAGTACAGTACAAATTAGTACAGGAGTGAAACTGGACCTTCTAAATTACTTAATAACATTTTTGCGAAGTTCTCTAAAATATTTTTGAAAAAGGAAAGGGAATAAGAAAATTTAATTATGAAACATAGCAAATGTAATTCCCGAACTTAAAATAACCAGTTACTTCCCCGTAATAATTTTTTCGAATTTCGGTTGGATCATTAATAATATTACATTACTAATCGTTTCTTTATTCAAGTTTGATGCCATATCTTTGAAACTAATAGAATTAAAAAACAATAATATCAGGTCATAATAATGTTAATACAAGCAATTGATTACAAAAATAAAAATAGGATATTCCGTTTAAAATTTTAAAATCCCCTAACCCAGAGAGAAAGCTATAAACTTGGCAACCTTGGAAATATAATTTCTAAATTCTTCATGTTCAGATACCCCTTCGCACAAAATTTGGTTCATTCATTAAGATAATCCACCGTCCCGGTTTTTCTACTAACCCTGTATTGTTTAAACAATACAAATGATTATTTTTTCTCTGGGAGGTTTCTGATTCTAAATAATCTAAAAAATAATAAAACAAATGATCAAAATCAAAGCTGTTATTGAGGACTTTCGACGATTACCTGATTTACAGCTTCATTGACTCGACTAATTTACCAATAGGAAACGTACAGTTGAACCTTTCCTTTATAAAAATAAACATTTAAGGAAAGCCCGAGATTGTTAAATCCAAATTGACATTTTGCTTTACCCTTTGGGATGGAAATGGAATGTAGATTTAGTCCAATTTGGGGTAAAATGTCAGGAAAAGCTGAAGAAAATTATCGTTAACCACTTACTCTTGTTTGCTTTCACGGTATCCAAGGTTGTAAGGAAAGTTTAAAGAGAGGCCATTAGCTTTTGTTTAATTTCTTAATTAAAAAAGTTAAAGTAAGTAAAAGTTTCCTAATCTGTCCCCTAAAAATCGACTATTTGATTGTAATGTACCTATCAACATATTTTGATATCTTAATCGGTTAAAAATTATACCCCGAAAACGTTATTTAATTATTTAAATTTTTAAAAATTTATGAGTGATGAAATTTCGAATTCTATTTTTATAAATTCTATACAGGTGGTCCCCCTTATAACTTTTTGCCTTTTAAGATAAAAATATGAAATTTGAAATATAATTATTTGAAATAATTGTGGATTAACTGATCTATTTACTCTTTTTCTATAACTTTTGGTTTAACCGAAAATGACTGTTACTTTCCAATTTTAAGTGGCACCACCAATATATTTTATCTTATTTCGATAGCATATTAACGTTCTGAATACAATGAGACCTCACATGTAATTTTTGACATTTTAGCTGTGTATGTATATCTTATAGGTATGATTTTGAGAATAGCGACAGACTGCAAACGGCCGACGCAAGCGGCAGAGCCATTGACATTTCAGCAACGCTACTCCTTACCTCGTTACTCCTCAAAGCAAAGGCGAAATTAATACAACGTTCTGGCGCTTGGATCGGCGGTTAGTAGCCTGTCGCGATGCTCGAAATCGTACCTTTAAATAATGTGGTTACTTTAACTAGCTCTAACTTCGTTAATTTTCTTTAATTTGTATATAATCTTCTAAAAAATGTTTTTCACGTAGAAAATTTATTTGAAAAATATGCCCAAAAAATAAAAATACAAGTATAAAAATTATACCTGTCTAAAGTTTTCTTATTTTTTCTTATTTTTTATTTATTCTTATTTGTAAAAAACTTTCTGCTGTTTTTTTCTATGTCCGGTATCTTTCTGGTTCTAAAATGTATTTTTATAATAGTCAAATAATTTTAGTTTTTTACGCACATAATTTATAACGCACCTATTACTTATAGGTATTACTTGTTTTTGTAATAATTACTTTTTTATACTAGCCAGCTGTTTGGCTAATTTAGCAGGTTTAATTTAAAAAAACTATAATTTTACATTAAGGGGGAAGATACTAGAAAAATTTAAAAAAAAATCCAAATATGTTAGTATAGTTCTATAAGAACACGTCACCATAGTCACGGTCGGTAAAGTCACTATAATCATTAAATTTTTATGTACTTATCCAAGCTTTAAAACACTTTTTTTGCAAATTTAATTTTTTAAATTGGCGGAGCACGATAACTAGGGAGAGATGAGGCGTTTACTAGCCTCCGTCCACCGGTGGAGCTTATTATCTCAAGATCTCTGACGTCATTCGAAATTTAGGAATCTTGCGCAACGCGTTATTTAGGGCGTGGTCCCTACTATCTGTCAAACCATAAATGTCATCTGTCACCTGTCAAATGTCATCTGTCACCTGTCATATGTCAAAAATCACGTGACTAGGAAAATGGCCGCCATGCGTAGGATACTTGCGCTATGGTCATAAATTGATTTGCGCAAACGCGAAAATTCCAAGTCATGCCGTTCGGGCGCTATCGACTAAAATCGTTATTTAACCTTGATGATGAGTCATCGGGACATGGTTTAAATTTTTTAAATATAGTATTACGTCATACCTATCGAATAGCGAAAACCGCATGACGCCATCTTTAGCCATAAGGGCGCTACAGCTGTTTAAAATATGACGAGAGACATCAATGAGCGATTAGGACGGTAACCCTATAGGTAAAATCAGCCATTGTAGCCTTATTATTAAACTTAGAATAATGAAACTTGAACAAAGAATAGTTGCTAACGGCAAATAATTTCAAGGTCAAACTTGTCACATGATAAGCCTAAAATTCTAAGAATTACGGCCCCCGGCACCCTGCACCCCCACTTAAGCCTTCGGTTTAAGCGGAAGCGAAACAAAACGCATGCGTTAAAAACATGGCTGCCGTCACCTAGCAAATACCACCTGTCAACTGTCATATATTGCAAACCACGTGACCTAGAGCATGCTGCATACGTGGATGAGATATATCTTAGAGTCTTACGCATGCGCAAAAAAAATGACGTCAACACAACCTAGAAATAGGGTATATTATTGATTGACATTAGTTGCAGACACGTGGTTTATTAAATATATAGACAAAATGGTGAAGGTGAAAAATTATTAGGGCCTTAACAGTTTTTAACGTATATTTCGGTTTCTAGTAGACCGATTTTAGTTGTTCTTTTTGCTAATAATTTAATTTTTATAAATCTACAAATATTAATACTAAAATTTTTAATAATTATGTTATTTGAGTGTAAATAGGGCCTTAACAGTTTTTAACGTATATTTTGGTTTCTAGTAGACCGATTTTAGTTGTTCTTTTTGCTAATAATTTAATTTTTATAAATCTACAAATATTAATACTAAAATTTTTAATAATTATGTTATTTGAGTGTAAATAGGGCCTTAACAGTTTTTAACGTATATCTTGGCTTCTAGTGGTTTGATTTTAGTCATTCTTTTTTAAACAATTTATTTTTAATAAATATATTAACCTAATTTTTAAATAAATATGTTATTTGAGAGCAAATAGGGCCTTAACAGTTTTTGACGTATATCTTGGCTTCTAGTGGTTTGATTTTAGTCATTCTTTTTTAAACAATTATTTTTAATAAATATATATGTAACACTAATTTTTTAAATAAATATGTTATTTGAGAGTAAATAGGGCCTAAATAGATAACCTCAAAGTTCTTACACAGCCGTTGTTATGATTGACAGACAAGTTATTAAAAAAATCAACAAATTCGAGGAAACATATTTCAATATAATTTGTAAGAGTATCAGCCCTAATTTTTAAATAATTAGCCGAGCGCTAAAAGAAGAGTATACGAATGTCAGAATTAAAAAATAAATATTTTGGTTTCAGTACATACGATATTTACGATTTTTGTTTAAAAGCGAGATTAGGACCTAAGAAACATATTTAAATATAATTTGTAAGGGTATCAACCCTTATTTCGAAAATATTAGCCAAGCGCTAAATTTACGTGAGTCAAATTTAAAAATTAAATATTTCGGTAAAGGGTAAGAACGCGAGGCGGGTTCATCTGTCATTCGAAAAATCTGACGTCATATTTAGGAATCTTGCGCAACGCATTATTTAGGGCGTGGTCGCCTGTCATCTGTCAAATATCACGTGACTTAGAAAATTACTGTTCGAAAAGAAGAAGAATCACAACATAACCCTACTTTTAAAGAAGAGGGGCGCTAGCAACATTTGGCGTTAGTTGCCTTTGGCATTAGCAACTTCTGGCGTTTAGGGCTCCTTGAGCCTGACGCTTAGGGTTCCCGGACCAACGCTTAGGGCTCCGGGCCCTACGCCCCCGCCTAAGCCCTGGGGCCCCACACATAGAAAAACAGTGCCGTATTTTAGAAAAACAGTACCGTATTTAGAAAAACAGTGCCGTATTTTGGAAAAACAGTGCCGTATTTTAAAAAACAGTGCTGTATTTTAGAAAAACAGTGCTGTATTTTAGAAAAACAGTGCTGTATTTTAGAAAACAGTGCCGTATTTAGAAAAACAGTGCTGTATTTTAGAAAAACAGTGCCGTATTTTAGAAAAACAGTGCCGTATTTTAGAAAAACAGTGCTGTATTTTAGAAAAACGGTGCCGTATTTAAGAAAAACCGCGTTCATCTTCCGAATAACACAAATTATTAGGTCAAATATTGTGGCAAAAATTATATATTTAATATATAAAGGGTTATCTTAAAACAAAAACAGCTACATATGAAACATAAAGATACATATTGTACTTAATAAAAATATATACAGAGTACATACGTAACATGTTTATCAAGTGTGATTACTATTTACCAAAAATTTTAAGATTATAGTGATTACAAAGCGACATTGTATTTTCTAATGATTGTACACTTTTCTTCTACGGAAACCAGGAACTTGTAGCAACATATACGGGGAAAGATCTTCATAGTCTATACCTCTAAAGGATAAATAATTCTTTAGTTTCTTAAACTCAGGATGAACACCAATCTTGAGAGGTTTTTTTCTACGTTTTACATCTTTAATCGTCACTGCTAGATAAATAGCAAACACCAATTGTAGTTCGTGAAATAGCTCACAGGCTAGGGGTTGTTTTATATCTATTGATTTGTGAAGTGGAAATCGTCTCGTCCGTCGATCTTCTGATGAAAAATATTCTGATAGCACCTCCTTTACCCATGGCATACCATAATGTGCCTTTTTGATAAGGTACAGGTAAATAGCAGGAGAAAAATAAGGATACTCTTTATTCGATATTTCAGTTTTAATCTCATAATCCCAGTTCCATGAAATGTTTTTATTAAACAAAGAGATATAGGAGTGAAGGACTTCATCGGGAACTTTAGAATTCTTATATAACTTTTGAAAGTCTTCAGAGACGATACTCATCTTGGCAAAGCTACTACACAACTAACGAAACCAACAAAGATTAGAACCTTTTAAGGATTTTAAGCCGTTGAAAAGAGCTGATCAGTAAATAACATAAATTTTATTTAAAAACGCAAAATTACTGGTTTTTAAATAAAATCACTCTTTTATACCGTCTTTTAAATAATTATACTGTAATACACTGTTTATTAATAAAATAACTGCGATATAATTTAAAAGACGGCAAAATTACTGCTTTTTAAATAAAATCACTGTTATTTGCCGTCTTTTAAATTATATCGCTGTTATTTTATTAATAAACAGTGTATTACAGTATAATTATTTAAAAGACGGCAAAATTACTGCTTTTTAAATAAAATCACTGTTATTTGCCGTCTTTTAAATTATATCGCTGTTATTTTATTAATAAACAGTGTATTACAGTATAATTATTTAAAAGACGGCACAATTACTGCTTTTAAATAAGAATCACTGTTATTTGCCGTCTTTTAAATTATATAGCTGTTATTTTATTAATAAACAGTGTATTACAGTATATATTATTTAAAAGACGGCACAATTACTGCTTTTTAAATAAGAACACTGTTATTTGCCGTCTTTTAAATAATTATACTGTAATAAACTGTTTATTAATAAAATAACAGCAATATAATTTAAAAGACGGCACAATTACTGCTTTTAAATAAGAACACTGTTATTTGCCGTCTTTTAAATAATTATACTGTAATACACTGTTTATTAATAAAATAACAGCGATATAATTTAAAAGACGGCAAATAACAGTGTTCTTATTTAAAAAGCAGTAATTGTGCCGTCTTTGTGTGGGGCCCCAGGGCTTAGGCGGGGGGCGTAGGGCCCGGAGCCCTAAGCGTTGGTCCGGGAACCCTAAGCGTCAGGCTCAAGGAGCCCTAAACGCCAGAAGTTGCTAATGCCAAAGGCAACTAACGCCAAATGTTGCTAGCGCCCCTCTTCTTTAAAAGTAGGGTTATGTTGTGATTCTTCTTCTTTTCGAACAGTCATTTTCTAAGTCACGTGATATTTGACAGATGACAGGCGACCACGCCCTAAATAATGCGTTGCGCAAGATTCCTAAATATGACGTCAGATTTTTCGAATGACAGATGAACCCGCCTCGCGTTCTTACCCTTTACCGAAATATTTAATTTTTAAATTTGACTCACGTAAATTTAGCGCTTGGCTAATATTTTCGAAATAAGGGTTGATACCCTTACAAATTATATTTAAATATGTTTCTTAGGTCCTAATCTCGCTTTTAAACAAAAATCGTAAATATCGTATGTACTGAAACCAAAATATTTATTTTTTAATTCTGACATTCGTATACTCTTCTTTTAGCGCTCGGCTAATTATTTAAAAATTAGGGCTGATACTCTTACAAATTATATTGAAATATGTTTCCTCGAATTTGTTGATTTTTTTAATAACTTGTCTGTCAATCATAACAACGGCTGTGTAAGAACTTTGAGGTTATCTATTTAGGCCCTATTTACTCTCAAATAACATATTTATTTAAAAAATTAGTGTTACTATATATTTATTAAAAATAATTGTTTAAAAAAAGAATGACTAAAATCAAACCACTAGAAGCCAAGATATACGTCAAAAACTGTTAAGGCCCTATTTGCTCTCAAATAACATATTTATTTAAAAATTTTAGGTTAATATATTGTAGATTTATAAAATAAATTGTTTAGCAAAAAGAATGACTAAAATCAAACCACTAGAAGCCAAGATATACGTTAAAAACTGTTAAGGCCCTATTTACACTCAAATAACATAATTATTAAAAATTTTAGTATTAATATTTGTAGATTTATAAAAATTAAATTATTAGCAAAAAGAACAACTAAAATCGGTCTACTAGAAACCGAAATATACGTTAAAAACTGTTAAGGCCCTAATAATTTTTCACCTTCACCATTTTGTCTATATATTTAATAAACCACGTGTCTGCAACTATATGTCAATCAATAATATACCCTATTTCTAGGTTGTATTGTCACTCAGTTTTCGTCCACGTACGCTAGCATGTTTAAGGTTATATTGACAGTTTACAGCGTATGGCGTATGAAGCTAACTTTTACTACGACTTCCGCTTAAACCGAGGCTTAAGCGGGGGGTGCCGGTGGCCGTAATTCATAGAATTTTAGGCTTATCATGTGACAAGTTTGACCTTGAAATTATTTGCCGTTAGCAACTATTCTTTGTTCAAGTTTCATTATTCTAAGTTTAAATAATAAGGCCACTATGATTGATTTTGCTATGGGGTTACCGTCCTAATCGCTCATTGATGTCTCTCGTCATATTTTTAAACAGCTGTAGCGCCCTTATGGCTAAAGATAGCGTCATGCGGTTTTTGCTATTCGATAGGTATGACGTAATACTATATTTAAAAAATTTAAACCATGTCCCGATGACTCATCATCAAGGTTAAATAGCGATTTTAGTCGATAGCGCCCGAACGGTATGACTTGGAATTTTCGCGTTTGCGCAAATCAATTTATGACCATAGCGCAAGTATCCTACGCATGGCGGCCATTTTCTAAGTCACGTGATTTTTGACATATGACAGGTGACATTTGACAGGTGACAGATGACACTTATGGTTTGACAGATAGTAGGGACCACGCCCTAAACAACGCGTTGCGCAAGATTCCTAAATTTCGAATGACGTGATATAATAATTATTAGGTAACAAGTAAGCATATCTGCTTTAATTACAAACTAGTTGTTGCGTAAAAAATCCTAATAGACTTTTTAATAATAATTAATACAAAAGTAATTATTATGCAGCATGGACAATGGACATGTTTCGTTTTAATCGACTTTTATACTTTTAGATTTTACAAAGCCCTATATCATTTTAAAGTGATTTAAAGATGTAAATGTGTAAAAGGATAAAAATAAAAAAAAATCAAAAATTAATAAATCAGTTTTTGATAAAATAGGGACATCGTACCCTTATTCCTTTTGAAAAAGTACTCCCCATTTGTTCCATACTTCTTTGACCCCATGCACACCATTACTTACCTATAGAACTTAACGAAGCTTCTTCGACCACGGACAAGCTACTATTATGAATAGTGAGGTGGTGAATGTCCAAACCAAGAAACACAAAACCGGGCAATTTTCGGAGGTTATTATGTCGCAGTTTCAAATAAAAAATAATCAGCGATTTGCCCTTGAGGATGCTCATGGCGTCGTTGATGTGCTGTTGATCGGTGAATTCGCACAAGATGTCCAGGCCATTTTTTTCACTTGGCAGGTGCACGGCGCTATTTCTTCGCGCGGAGGACATTGTTGCTGCACCTAAAAAACAATTAGTAAAGGTAATTTTTAAAGTCAATTTGAAGAGCATTATAAAAATACCCTATTTACTATTTACTATGTGTATCTTTAGTGGTTTAAGAAATATAGCCATAAAAATATTTGGCCAATATATTTGCAATAATTGCCATGATACCTGTGCCTAATTAAAATACACACTTACTTCCTAGATTTGGAGGGCTATACCTGGTGCCCACGAAACTACTAACAAGCCTGTCATTTTCTTAAGAAATGTTGTTGATTTGGATTCTACTAGTCGAAAACAAGATAAAACGATTTCTAGGTTTAAAAATGCGTATAGGGGACAAGTAGTATTGCCCTACAATTATTCGGTTTTCGGTTTATATTTAAACATTTTACGGTAACAGTCCAAATATACGATTTTGAAAGTTTTAACCCCTAAATTCGGTAAGAGTAACCCTATGTTACTTGGAAACAAGGTGTCTCCTCGATTTTCGGTTTTTGCATGCATAGTACGATTTCTGCGCAAATCGGTTTGTTAGACTTTCCTGTGTCTAGGATAACTAGATTTACGGTCAAATTTAAAATTTGGATGATATTTTCCAAGATATACGGATGTCGTAGTTAAAATTGTCAAATTTGTTATGTACGACCTCAAATTAGCCGGAGAAGTGATATATTTCAAATTTTTATTTTGCGCGTGCGCAACGATCGGGAAATAATAGTCCCTGCTTGGTCGTCAAATTTGTAACGTTATTCTTTCGAGGTTTCGGAAAACTATTGTTGGCGTTTGTGGAAATATCTCGGGCTCCACCCTTAGTTATTTAGAGTGGTAAGGGGTCCACTATACCGCGAGGTAGATTTTAGACAGTGGGGAAATGTTCTCCAGAGTTAAATAAGGAGATACACAAATTAAACTTGCAATTAAAAAAATAACAAAGAAAATACATATATTGTGGTCGTGTTTAATACAAACTTAGTTCTTAAATATAATTCCTAAACCTAAATAAAACCCAACCCGGTTATGTGCGCCTTATGTTCTATTTTAAATCTATTCAACCCCCAATAATTTGGTCGCAGAGTCGTCAATATATCAGTTAATATTTGGCGGAAAGTGGGGGACAGCTAGGAAAATTACACCAAGAATAATGGCAGCTGTTTATCAGGCTTCTTGCTTTTACCGATGGTCAGCATCGGGACTCTTTGTACTGTAGTATTCTACAAATCGCACTCTGTGTCAAGAAAACACGCTTGAAGTCGATCAAATTGGTCGCCTATAAGCGAGGTCTCCGAACGTATCGAATTCTACCCAAATTTTAAAAAGTCGTACATAACCCTAAAATAAATTTAGGTGTTCGTTAGTTTACTATGATTTATATATTTATTTGGTTGTTTTTGTGTTATTAGAATGCAAAGATTTATTTTATTGTTTTTTACAATAATAGAAAAATATAATTTCTAGTCATGTGTTTACTGTCCGACCAATGTGACCTTAATTTTTGCAAAAATTAACAATTTTATAAAGCTAATTTGATATTGAATTTTTTAGCTTAGATAAATTGTTCACATGTGTTTGCTTTACTGATTTCAATTATTCAAAGTGAGGAACATTGTCAGCTATTTATTAAAAAAAAGGTTAAGTTAACCTTCATAACAATTTAATTTCATAGAAGGAGGGAGTATCCGATAGACATAATAACTGCTAATGCCATAGTGCAAAATTGACTCTTAGAGTAAAAGAATAAAATTAAATAAAAATCGGTTAATAACCTGACCCTTTTTTGTTCCGTGTTAAAAACAATAATTAAAAACTCAATTGCTCAATAATAATATTCTGTAAAGCTAATTCGCAATAGCTGTATGTGCGCCCTTTTTCATCTTGCACACTTAAACAGAGAAGTATTAGTATACATATAGATATTTTACGAACATCTCCGATGTTTAGTCTATTGAGACACAGAGTATCAAAAAGTGCAATGATCGACTTTTCGAGTAGAAATCTACGATAGAAAGCGACGTGTAGAATTCTACAGAGCACGAAGTCCCGCTGCAGGTCCGTGAATACTACGAATGGATACTAGTCGGGAGAGTGCACACACTAGTATCAAAAGAACGAGAGGATCTATGGGGCAAGTCGTCAGCATAGATCCGTACCAGGTATCAACCGGGAGCCCACTACACGTTGATACCAAACAAAAACCGTTAACGTAGAAAGAAAGAATGGATACCAGCCGGGAGAGCGCACATACTAGTATTGAAAAGAACGAAAGAATTTATGGGGTAATTTATCAGCATAGACCCGAACCAGGTATCAACCAGAAGCCCACTACACGTTGATACTGGACGAAAGCAATTGACAAAGGTCGTGTAATTAATACAAAGAATGGATACTAGCCCGAAGCACGCACACACTAGTATCAAAATGAACAAGAGGTTCTATGGGGTGAGTCGCCAGCATAAACCCGTACCGGGAGCCCACTGCACGTTGATACCGGACAAACAGTTCAAAGACTCTGCAACCCTGGTCGTTTCTCCACGCACCCTGTAAGGTGTTAAGATTTTATCGTTTATCTAACAGCAAGCTAGTTAGGCTAAATACCTTAGCAGTGCTTGATCGTACCGAAAATTCGACTGATTCACCCGCATTGTGCAAATTTTAGTAGCCAAAGTCAGCAGTTGCAAAACAAACTTATCTTTTAAGAGTATGGCCGATTTTATGAATCAAAATTTAATTTTAGTATTAGTATTAGCACAGAAAAAAATTGTATGTGATAATATTTTAAACTACAAATAATGAGCATTTTTATGACCCTTAAATTATATTTTTAAGTGACGTCCATCACGTTGCTGACATTCTTAATCCGGAGTTGCATATTTTTAAAAACACACCAAACAAAACATTTTAATTCTTAAGCTCTTAATAAAACCAGGACCCAAGATTTCCGTCGGCCAATCTGTATAATAAATGTAGACCAAAAGATTTATTATGGTGATAAATTATAAAGGGTGTTCCATTTAAAATTATTATACTTTTTATCTTACCTTATATATTTTAATGATCAATTGTACAGCGTACTGCCGGCAGTACAAAAACGACACACTTGAGTACGCCACTAAGCTAATATTATGAGCACCTTATGTACTTCTAGCAGGACCTATTTTTACATAAAATTATAAAGAATTTCCAAGCTTTCAGCGCATTTTTAAACCGAGAAACTTGGTGTATGTTTGTCTTGAAAATGTTGCAAAAGGGGAGCGCGTTGCTGTTCCGGCCCACTATTTCGACAACAAAGGCGATATTCATGGAGTTTTTCAAAATGAAGGGCTAAGTTAAGTTATGTTTATTTTTTTTATTTGCCTATAAAATAGCAAAACATATAAAAATTTAAAATATTTTATTTCGTGTTTGCATATTGTTACAAAGCTGGCTTCAGCAATTGTTTTTTAAGTTTTCTTTCTGCTATTACCAAAGCTTTTAAACCAAGATTTTAGAGACTGATAGATTTGGAATTACATTTTTGTTTGTATTTTCCTTACAAAACAAATTATATTTTTTGCAAATTAAATATTTTTTAAAAATCACATTTTTTTTATTGTAAAACCAAGAAATAGTTAAATTTTTATCTGGCTCCATCAAAGATAGTCAACAAATGTTTATCAGAATTAGGTACTATTTCTTACTTCACTTAATAGTTAAATTGTTATTATTTTCAAAAGAATATTGCCTTCGCTATATTTTCTATAAATTTACAGGAATTGCCTTTAAATTTTAAGAGGGCAATATTGCCTTTTTGTCAACTTAAAAGAAAATTTCTTAACTACGGTTGGCTGGCGATATAGTAGTTCTAGTTTTTAATGCAAACTTAATATTGAATTATTTTATAAACTGAAAAAACATTCTTTCTGACAGCAAGCTGCTTCCAGAAGTACCTATAAACGTCCTGCTAGACGGACGGATTCATTTGCGGAACTATCTCCCGCTATATAGCAGGACGAAGGCTTTGTACAAAAGTACTGCCGGAAGCGCCTCCTACAGGACTTTGGCCTGTACAATCTATCATTGAGAAATAATAAAAATTTAAATATGTCTTAGAGACTACAAAGTCAACCCAACAAACTGATATTTTTGATTATTTTCTAAAATAAAAAAAAATAAGAGGTTTGTAAATCTGTACTTTGACACCCGGTACATCCATAAATAGTCAAAAGGAAAAGTTTTAGAATTAGAAATATCCAGAAAGAATCTAACCTAATTGTGTCACTTTTAATCCATATCCAATTTAAAAAAATAATTTAATACAGTGCATTCCAATAAAAATAAGTCGTCTAAAATTCCGTTATTTGTAAACCAAATAAAAAAATCCTAAAACACGTCAATTTATATTTTTAGGAAGACATATTTTTGTGACAAAATTTACTTGTTCAGGGTAGTCCTTTCCCCCACCAACACAAGTAAAAAATTGCAAATAGAAAAAGGCGTCAATTAATTACCTTATCTTAAAGGGTTTTAAATTCACTCTTCAAACGACTTCGGTTTTTAAAATCGGTTCAGTAGTTTTCGAGAAAACATGACTTTAAATACTTGAAGAACTAACCAAAACTTTTTATTTTTTTATACTAAAACAAAAATTGGTATGTAAATATACCATCTAAATGTTCAATTTTTCATGGATTCATTTGTTTTCTATTACATTCGGTTTAGCCGAAACTAATTTTATTATCGAAAACGGGAGACCCGGTATATTTTTATTTATTTCAATGGACAACATTATCCCGAGTGCAACGATGCTCCGTTATCTACTTTTTGACATCTAACCTCTAAATATTTTTAGTTTTTAATTTTTAATTTAGAGTGCCATTAATATAATAAAACGTTAAACTTTGGACCAAGTAGTCACGGCAGAACAAATAGTTACATTTTTCCCGTGACTCCTTAGGTCAGAATTTACAGTTTCATCGCATTAATGAAACGCTATATTAAAAATTAAAAATATTATTCGGTTAGATGTCAAAACGTAGCCAATAGAGTGTTATTGTACTTATCTATTATTTTCATTTATTATTTATTATTTTAGAGAGGATTACCCTTGACACGTAAATTTTGACACAAAAATGTGTTCCCCTCAAATTAAAAAGTGACATGTTTTAGAATTTTCCTAGTGTACAAATAACGGAATTATAGGGGTTGGCTCGTTTTAATTGGAATATAATATACAGTGTGTCCCAGGATAGGTGTTACAAGAGGACAAATGAACCAAAAATTTTGAAATTATTAAAAGTACTTCTGGGAAAACTGGTCACATGGGCCAAAAATAATAAATACAAAATTTTACTCCGATTGGTTATATAGTGGAAAGTGACCAAATATTGAATAGTATCCCTAATATGAAATACCCGCATTTTTCTTAAAGGGAAACTTGCACACGCAATTCGAGGGGTTTGTCTTTTTAAGCCCATTGGCGAGTAGAAGAAGTAACATGCCAGTAGTGCAAGCCCTTTTGTCGCTGTAGTAACGTTTTGTTTCATGGCTTTCTCATAACTTTTTAAGGTATTTTAAAAATACGTATTTTGTGTACAAAAAGTGCACGAAATACTGTTTTTATAACTTTTAGAGATAGTTCAGATATTTTGCTGTAGGTTTTAACAGTATTTAATATTACAAATTTTCTGAATAAAAAAATATAAAAGTTAGTTTAAAGTCGTCGGAAAATCCAAATATGGACAGATCATAGTTCCCAGATATGGACTATTCCATAATTGGGTTTTTTGATAATTTTAAAAGCTTATGATAGAGCAAGAAAAGAATCAAAAGACAAGAATCGAGTCAAAAAAGGCTGTTCGTCTTATAAATAAACCTTCGCTTACAAAAAACCTTCTTTCTCTTGCTCATCGTCGGCCTGTGGGGAATTTATTGCTTTTTTCTAGATACTTCTATGGCTTCTGGTCTGAGGAATTGTCCAATATAGTTTCTTCACTTACGGCGCCGCACGTATGCATTCCTATACGGTCCAACTGGACAGGCCCCGAACTGCCCACTTTGTTCGTTTTTATCTCTAGTGTATCTAGATGGTGAAATCTGCTGCCCGCGGAGGTATTTCCTTCCCCCTCATATTTAAGTTCCGTGTCAACCTCGCTTAAGACACCCACGGCGAAGGTGTGGACTCTGGGTACGATAATTGCGCTGGATTCAGAATCTGACTTCTGGATCTGTGATTTTTCAAATTATATTTGTTGCTTTCTATGTTATACGAAAGTTATCAAAGAGCTTTTTGTTAAATAAGTTTTAATTTTAATGGTGTTTATAGTATTCCATATTTGGATACCTATTTTATATTTGGCTACCTTTATAATTTTTTAGTTTTTAAAAAATCTTTATTAAAATTGATCAATGTAACTTAAAATTTTTACAAATTAAAGGAGAAATATATGATGGTTAATAATTACTACAATTATTTTCGTTAATAATTTTTATGCAAATTATGTGTAAAAACAAAATGGTAATCCATATTTCGCCACTTTCCTCTACAGGGCTACCAAAAATATGAAAAATGGCCAGGAATAAAGTAACTTTATTTCTAAATATAGGATAAAATTTTATAACTAAATGTTGTAGAGAATTAAATTTTATGTCCAAATAATTACATTTTTTTACTTTTATGCTTAAACTTCAAATTATGACTTAAAATTCGATTATCTACAACATTTACTTATACAATTTTGTTCTATTTTTAAAAATAAAAGGAGTTAGTTCCTGGTCATTTTTATTTTTTTTTAGTTATAACATTCCCTGTATAATACGAATTGTAGTTACATTTTGAATTTATTAGTTTTGGATCATGCGACCGGTTTTCAAAAAATAAGTTTTATAATTCTAAAATTTTGGGTCCATTTGTCCTCTTGTAACACCTATCCTGGGTATGGTATATTATACTTTGACAATAATTGAAAAATAAACTACAATATACCAAATACCTATTATGCTTATCAAAAATAAAAGCGACATCGACAGTACGATGACCCTTTGTTGTATTGGCGTTCTGGAAAATTAATGTATTTACATTACTCGAGTTCAATAATTATTATAGAACAAAGGCTTTTGCTGAAGTTAACGTAACGGCGAAAATGTCCAGGTTTAATTATGAGAAGCGAATTTCCTTTTGTGATCGAAAATAGATAATTGATCAAACAGCTTTGATTCTTTGCCTTATAAAATTAATTTTGAAGCCAACGTGCGTTTGGGAGCTTTTTTTAATTTTAAGCTTTAAGCTTTAGATAAAATCCTTAACCTATTTTTCCCAGTCTTGACAACGTTGTTTAGTTGTTATTTTTCTTTGTTTTATTTTAAGAATTTTTAATAATTAATTCATATAAAAATAAATTTGGTAAGTAGATATATCATCTAAAAGTGCAATATTTTATAACGTTATCCTGTTATTTTCGGTTTAGCCGTAAACAACCTAAACTTTATTATTTAAAATGGGAGACTCGGTATATTTTGAATGGAAAACATCATTCTAAGTATGGTAATACTCTGTTTGCTACCTTTTGACATCTAACCGCTAAATATTATAACTAACTATAAATATTTTTAGTTTTTATTTTAAGTTTAAAGTGCCATAAATGTAATAAAACGTTAAATTTTGGACCAGGTAGTCACGGCAAAATAAATAGTTACATATTTTTTTGTGACTCCTCGGACAAGAACTTAGAAATTTAAAATATTTATCGGTTAGATGTCAAAACGTAGCCAATAAAGTGTCATTGTACTTAAAATGGCATTGTCTATTCAAATTATTAACAATATTTCGGGATGTCTTGTTTGAAATTAGAAAGTTAAGGTCTTTTCAGGCTAAACCGGAAGTAATAAAAAACAACCTAATCTATTAATTTATAAAATATTGCAATATTGGGAAGTACACTTAGGTATCAAATTTTATTTTAATATCTTAAAAATTTTTAAAAACCACAAAGGCTAAAGATACCAGGTACGAGTACATTTTCTTGGAAACTACTGAACCGATTTTGAAAAACTAAAGACTGTTGAAAAGAGAATTTAAAACCCTTTAAGACAAAATATCACTTAAGCCCCTTTTTTATTTGACATTATTGACGTTTGTGTTGTTGGTGGAAGGGGATTACCCTTTACACGTAAATTTTGACACAAAAATGTGTTTCCCTAAAAATAAAAATTGACGTGTTTTAGAATGTTCCTATAACTGTACAAATAACGGAATTATAGGAATTGGCTCGTTTTAATTGGCATAAACTAATACTTTGAAATTAGTTAAAAAATAAACCAAAATATCAAATACTAATATGCTTATCACCAATAATTAAAGCGACATCGACAGTACGATGACCCTTTATTGTATTGGCGTTCTGTAAAATTAATGTATTTACATTACTGGAGTTCAATTATTATAGAACAAAGGCTTTTGCTAAAGTTAGCGTAAAGTTTATGGCGTAAATGTCCGGGTATAATTATGAGAAACGAGTTTCCTTCTGTAATCGGGAATAGATAATTGATCAAAACTGCTTTGCTTGTTTGCCTTATAAAATTATTTGTTAAAGCCAACTTGCGTTTGGGCGCTTTTTTATTTTAAAACAAACTGAAGCTTAAAGCTTTTGGTCAAATCCTTAATTTATTTTTTCTCAGTCTCGCCAAAGTTGTCCAGTGATTTTTTTTATTTTATTTTGTGAATTTTTAATAATTAATTAATATTAAAATAAATTTTAGTAGGTAAATATATCACCTAAATGGGCGATATTTCATGGATTTATTTGTTTCCTGTTACTTCCGGTTTAGCCGGAAACAACCTACACTTTATTATTTAAAATGGGAGACACGGTATATTTTTATTTATATAAATGGAAAACGTCATTTTGAGTACAATAATACCCCGTTTGCTACTACATCTTACCTCTAAATATTTTCACAACGTAGCTAATAGAGTGTAACTGTACCTAAAATGGCATTGTTTTTTTAAATAAATAACAGTTTTCCCGGCTAAACCGGAAGTAGCAAAAAACAATTTAATCTATCAATTAAGAAATATTGCAAATTTGGGTAATATACCTACGTACCAAATTTTAAAGATAGCAGATATGGGTACATTTTCTCGGGAACTGCTGAACCGATTTGAAAAACTAAAATCTTTTAAAAAAATAATTTAAAATCCTTTAAGATAAGGTTGATCCCCTTTTCTATTTGAAATTTTTGACGTTTATGTTGGTGGAGGGAGACCCTTGACAAGTAAATCTTAATCTAATATATTATATAAAATGCTAATGTACGTTCGTGTGTCCACGATTTTCGCTATCATCCGCAACTCCGATCGACTTCCCGTCGGGGTTACAAATACCCCTTGGTCTCCCATTGTGAGTAAGGGAGTTTGATCGGGGTGGGTGGAAGTGGGTGGTTGTGGGTGGCAAAAATGTAAAATATGTGTAGTGGCGCCATCTGTTGTCGAGTAGTTGAACTTCATTCAGAACAACGGTTATTTGGCTCTCATATAATCTCCCGAGCGAAGCCGGGAATCATAGCTAGTTTTAAATTAAAAATGTGTCGTCCTAAAAATAAAAATTGACGTGCTTGAGAATGTTTCTATAAGGGTACAAATAACGGAATTATGATAGAAGTTGGCTCGTTTTAATTGAAATGCATTGTATACTATACTTTAACAACAATTGGAAAATAACTATTATTTTTACCCAATACTAATATCGCTTATCACAAATAAACGCAAACGTACGATGACCCTTTGTTCTATTGGCGTTCTGGAAAATTAATGCATTTACATGACTCGAGTTCAATTATAGAACAAAGGCTTTTGTTAAAGTTAACGGCGTAAATGTCCGGGTATAATTATGAGAAACGAATTTCCTTTTGTGATCGGGAATAGATAATATAATTGATCAAAACCGCTTTGCTGTTTGCCTTATAAAATTAATCGTTAAAGCCAAAGTGCGTTTTTAATTGGGTTTGGGCGCTTTTTTTATTTTAAAACAAGCCGAAGCTTAAAGCTTTAGCTTAAATATTTAACTTCTGTTTTTTAATCTTGCCAAAGTTGCTTAGTTGTTATTTTTTTTATTTTATTTTGTTACCTATTCACGAAAACAAATGGGTTGTTTGGTTATTTTTTTTTTTAATAATTAGAAAGTCTTAACAAGCGCGTACTTAGGATTTTTAATTTCTTTTTTATCCATAAACTAAGCATGGCCCCTACACTAAAGATGCTATTGGTTGAAAGATAAACATTTTATTTTTTTTTAATTTTGAAATTAAAAAAATTTTGTTGCTTTGCCCTTTAGAAGAAGTTTTAAGAGCGGATAAGGATTTTTCTGTAAAGTTGATCAAATTTTATTAAATCATAAATTTTTGAAAAATTATCCAATTTTTTTAACTATAGACAGTAATAAAATGTTAAACTAAACAATTTTTTTATAAAGTACTTTGAGATGCGTATATTTTAAGGAAAAAAGACAAATAATTTTGCAAAATTTGTCATTTGACAAAATTTAATAAAATTGAGGAGAAAAATTGAGATAGAGAATTCGCTTTTAAAACTTAAGATTTTTTTTGGGGAGGGGGGATCTAAACAAGTGAGTATTTTTTACAAGTTTCATGTTTTTTTACCCAGAAGCTTATTTTGGGGTCAAAAGCTTTAAGAATTTAGTAAATGTACCAGAGTGTCATGGGTGTCGGTTTATTAGATGTGAGTTTACACTTGAAAACGAAACTGCCCGAAACGTTGTGTAAATAGTTGAAATAAAGACAATGAAAGTCTAAATTATTTTGGTATCACTCTTGAAGAATTATTGTCTACCACAGTTAAACAAATAAAATGTTGCGATGTGTGCGGAATATTTTTCATTCATGAGATACGCGACATTATAGTCTACTGCAATTTTTTCATCGTATGTGATTGATTTTATTATTAGTTGATTTAAGGGACTTATTAAATATTTTAATACTTATTTATGACTAAAGAATAATAACCTTGGCTGAAAAGCCAAATTTAAAAACGCGGTTGTCAAGAACATTCACAAATTATTGGATTAAAGTACCTTATAACGGCCTTGCATACTGGATGTAGGTAATGAGCGTGGAGAATGGTCGTGGGTAATAAGCCATATAACTAGTTTAAAATCACATTAAAAATGTATACATTTTTTAACAGTAGTAGAAAAAATGGTTTGTTCAGTCCACACAATATATTCCTGGAAAATAAGAACTACACTCCCCACCCCACAAAAATTATCGCCTAAGCTCGATTTTTTCATAAACTTGAATACAAAAATGCATTGATGTAAATAGCCATATCTCTTTCAATAATTACCTTATTAGAAAAAGGAAAAATAAAAACATGTTAAGGAAAGGTAATACCATATATTTGGCGCAACCGTTATTATCTGCTGTTGACAATACCTTCATCCCACAGGATAAATAAAAGTTTTTGGGAAAAAAAGAATAATTTTTAATCGCCCAGTATAATGTTGACAGGGGCTAATCACATTTGTAATTAAATTCTACCCTTACATATTCCTAATATTTTTTCTACTTAATTGTTCTGATACACTTATTATTTTTCCTACGACCACATGTGGAAATAGCAAAATACACACGCTTTTCATGCATAGAAAACGCCTTACATCACACTATTATTGCAAAGTAAGTACTTTTTCTACGACTGCTATGAGAAGTATCTAAAAACGCACGTCAAACTGGATCTGATAATAACTAATTTTACCTGATGCATAATACCACTGTTAGTGATGGGATATTTCAAATCAAAAATAATCGATAATCCGATTATTGAAATAATTGGTAATATCCGATTATGCAGATTTAATTTGAATTACGAAAAATAACCTGATTACTGAGATAATTTGAATTACGAAAAATAACCTGATTCCACACATAATTTGAATTACGAAACAATTTGAATTACGAAAAATAACCTGATTACTCAGATAATCGGAATCACGAAAAATAACCTGATTCCACAGATGAGGGGTTATTTGAGGAGGACCTTTTTTGGTCTTCAACTTTTTTCTAGGAAAAGTAAAAATATATAACCTGATAATCCCATTATTGAAATAATTTGATTATGCCCATCACTAACCACTGTGTGACAATTTTTCACATTATACACATAAGCCTTTTGTCATTTTTCCGGTACTATTGGCAAAATTTTACTGTTTCTTGGTCTTAGTAGCTTAATATTATATAACAAGTAACAAACTACATACTGTCTGTCTAAAGTTTCTAGCTATTACTAAAGTCATAGGAAGTACTGAATTTTAAATAATATTTTGTGTTGTAATATGGTCAATATATATTTTTTGTAGTTTTTATTTGTTAATTGAAATACATACTAAACCTTTTTACCTTTAAAATCCTATAACTAACATAAAACATGACTTTTTAGTAAAAAGTGGTATTCTCTGTTACTACAACAATGAAAAGCGTAGTTTTAAAACATTTGTTCGTTTTACTAATAATAACAAAAATAACTTATTTCATAAACTATAGTAACATCATATTTACCGTAAGACATAACTTATATTACTAACTAATTTTTTTATTAGATTGTTCTACTAAAGTTAAGGGAATAAGCATATTATTTCAAATCATCTATTTTTGTGATATATTATAAGATACACATAGAAATATCTTTTGTGTATCTATATTTAAGTAACCTTAAACTTAAGTAATATGGTTTGCTCAAAGTAGGGTTTTAACAGTTTTAACATTAATATGCTTGCTAGTCTACCGCCATCGCCACTAAGCTTCGTTAAAATTCGTTGATGTTAACCTGTGTGTCAAACAGTCAAAAATATTTTATTTTCTGTCATTTAGTTTTGACATAAGCATGTGAAAACTTTTCACACGGCATATGAAATTTTTACAAACTACTGTCAAAAGTTAAAAAATTATAGTATATAGTATATATACATATAGTATATAGTAGGAAATAGTATTGCGTGCAGCACGTTTAAGACTGACTCTTTGCACACTCGTATGACTTATGTGCAAAGGGTCTTTTTAAAACTTGTTGCACAATTACAGCACTAGTGAGATATTTGTAATGTCATTCTAAATCGTATATTACATTACAAGTGTGAAAACTGACCAATTACAAGAGTGGAAACCCACAAGTATAAGAAAGTCTCTTTTACACAAGTAATGTACACTATTTTTCATTCGACCACAAATAAATTACCAGAAACTAAATTTTAAGTTTGTTTTTTTACAGAAATTAGAAAACAATCAAACATTTTGAAAAACAAGGGTGATATTTATATATTTTTCTTACTGCGGTATATTGGACAGTTTGACAATATTTTTATATCGAATATTATCTACCTAGTACCTTTGTATAACTTTCATAATTTAGGAATTGTCTTTTCAATGTAATTCCAATTAACAGCCTAATAATTCCAAACTTATTTTAAATGACAAAATGGCAGCGATAACAGCTGTTTTTTGTTCTAGCTGACGATGGCGTAAGGCATTTTATCACTCTTTTAGAATGACTTCATAACATATATTACACTAGTGTTGTAAAGTACTTTGCAACACATATTGTATACATGCCTTACGCCAACCAGAAGAAAAAAACAGCTGTCATCGCTGTCATATTGTTATTAAAACTAATTTTGAAAGAAATTACATTAAAAAGGCACTGCAATATATGTAAAGTAAGGTTCTTTTTAAATTCAAAAACGAATAAAGTTATACAGTAACCAGGTAGGTGATTTTCGGCATAAAAATATTGTCGAAACAGTATAAGTGTGTTGCAAAATTTTCAATTGTTTTCTTATTTTCTGTGTAGACAAACAAACTCTATGCCGCAGCCACACATTGGGCGAAGTTGTGGCCAAACTATTTGTCGAATCATTTGGCAAACTATTTGTAAGCAACTGTGTGTGTAATCACATACAAAATACATGATATTTTTCTGTGGTGTAATGCCGCCACCAGACATTGGCCTAACTACAACGAACTTTTGCAAAAAACGTAGTTCGTCTGCATTCGCCTTGATTGACCCAACTTTTAACACACTCATTTCCATAGGAAATACGTCGCTTTCAGCTTTATTTAGCGAAACGTCGTATTTTAATATTTTAATCTATAGTTTCGAGTAAAAGTGTGTATTTTCAACCTGTATATCGTATTTTTTTAAATATTACGAAAAAAACATTCAAGTTTTAAATCAACTGACAGTCCATATATTATTTATAAATAGTTTGCCAAATAATTCGGCCACAAGTTCGCCCAATGTGTGGCAGCATAAAAAGTTGGGTCAATCAAGGCGAATGCAGACAAACTACCCGTCAACACAATGGTTGTTTGTGAAAGTTCGTCGTAGTTGTGTCTAGCGGCGGCATTAAATTTAACTGGTGAATAGTTTGTGTTACTTGTGAAAAAATTACTTTCTTACACTCGTGGGTTTGTCGCATTCGACTGACATGACGCCTTGTAGAACAATATTCCCACTCGCGTGATTAGTCAGTTTACACAGTTTTAATGTAATATTTTAATACAAGAAATGATATTTAGAAAATTCCGAGGTTATGCGATTAACTTTTTAAGAATTATATATACAGTGTGTCCTAGGATATGTTTTACAAAAGGACAAATAAACAAAAAATTTGGAAATTTTAAACTTCCTTTTGGGAAAACCGGTCGCATGGCTCAAAGCCGATGAATACAAAATTTTACTTTGATTGGTATTATACAGGGCGAGTTATAACCAAAAATATTAAAAATGACTAAGAGTAAAGTTCCTTTATTTTTAAAAAATGAAAAAATTATATAAGTAAATGTAGAGAATTAAATATTATGTCAAATTTGTTACAAAATTTAAGTAAAAAGTTATTTTTGACAATTTTTACATCATGCATTAACAACTTTTTAAAAACTTGGGCTCAAGGCAGCAAATTTTAAAATTATTAAATTTTCTTTTACATTTTGTCCCCTCTTGCCCATTATTTAAATTGTAATGCCTGATGGTAAAAATTGACACATACAATTTTTTAAATCTCATACCTTAACGTCAAATTTTACCATAAAATTTATATCTCTACAAAATTTACTTATACAATTTTGTTCCATTTTTAAAAATTAAAGTTATTAACTGCATTTTTCATATTATTAGTTATAACTCGCCCTTATAATACCAATTAAGTAAAATTTTGTATTTTTAGTTTTGGACCATGGGACCAGTTTCCTTAAATTTTGTTTTAAAATTAATACATTTTAGGTCCATTTGTCCTCTTGTAACACCCATCCTGGGACACACTATATTTATATTTTTTTAATACGAGGTGTTAAAGAATCTCTCATAAATATCAAAAGACCATCATGTAAATTAGTTAAGTGTCTAAATAGAGCTAGCATCTTTACCCTTATTAATCTTATTATAATTGGTACTAAATAACCTAAAACAACAACCTAATTTACATAATATTTTACATAGTTAGGTCTTGTCTTGAAAGCATAGTTATGCTTACGGTAAAGGGGAAATAAGGACGGAATTGTAAATAAACATAAGACGGGTAAATTTAACTTGAAATATGTTAAATATTCACATTTCTCTTTGCCATTTTAGCACTATGTTTAGGGTTAAATATCGAAGCTTAGAGACCCTTCTTATATCAATACAGTGTTTTGGTTAGATCTGAGAGTTAACCCACGGTTAAATATAGAATGTTTGACTTTATTTTGACATATTTTGATTGCAAAAAACTTTAAAACAAATAAAGTCATCCGGATGCGGTTTTCGCAGAAAGCCTTAAATTTTTAAAAAGTATTATTAGGTATATCCTTGTCATTTCGTTAAAATAAAATGGCAACATTTTTATTGAGACAAAGCGGGACAAAAATGCTGCGCACAATACCTGCAACAACAATAATGTTGGGTCTCAAAATTTTGAAGAACAAAAAATATAAAGAGCGAAGAAAAAGGGCCTCTTCCCATTTTCTGTGTCTATATATAGTAGTATAGATGCAGATGTCTTTTAAAAGAGAGTTATTTTAAAAAATTAGCGGAACAGTCGACCAAAAAGCGGGACTGTCCTGCGAAAATTGGGACGTGTGCTCACTTTACGTTAACACAAAAACAAAAACGTTGATTTTCCGATATAGGGCAACTTATTTTAAATGGAGCACAATGTGAATTTTTCTATATTCCTAAATTAAAATCTTTCCACTTTAAAAAAAATGTAACATAAAAAATTGACTGCTTTTACAGTAAGAAGTGCATTTGAAAGTTAAAATTTTCTGCATACAAGGTTACGCACTGTATAATCACAATCGAAGTAAAATTTTAAATTTTTAGTTTCGCACCGTGGACCCTGCAAGCAGTTTTTCCAAAGAGCCGTCTTAAAATTTAAAAATGTTTCTTTTATTTGTTCTCTTGTGACACCTATTCTGAGACACACTGTATTTTAATTTCGTTTAATGGACTATTAAAGATATGTTCTGTATTGGTTCGGCGGATTTATTGAATTGATGGTAGTTGTAGTACATGCCAAAAAATAAAAGAGAACTAAAAAAACGACATTTGATAACAATCACAGAATAAATTGAGATGCTCCGAGCATTTTAGCAAAGAAATCTTGTTATAAAAAACGCAAAATCAAAGAAAGTGCATATATATTATTAAATAAAGATAATTGTGTAGCATCAGTTAATTTAAATAACACTTGGTTGCCTTTGCTTAATACTGAAGTATCTTTAAAAAAATTAAAAATCAACTAGCTCATCATCTTTTTATAAATAACAAATACACCAGTAACCAGTTATGTATGTCACTATGACACTATAACCAACCAGCATATTTGACATTTAATGTCAAAGGTTTTTAGAATCTCCTAAAAAATGCCAAAATTTTAACCTAAATAATAGTTTTTAAAATTTTTATTTTATTTATCTTGACAACGGTGATAGACTTGCCACCCAAACGTTGATTTTTAGTTCTCTTTTACTTGTTTAAATGTTTTTCTTTTTTGGTAATCTAATTTAGTTTTTGGCGTGTACCCAAATAACTACCAACCATCGCCTTCTAGATGTTAGAATTGTACTAACGGCTTATTCTTGCCACGATGATCATCAACCTACCTGTAATTGCTGCACAGGTGAGTGACTCCATCTATCAAGCAGCAGATTTATTAGTTATAGATCTTCTGTTTTTGTCTTGTTTTCAGGCCTTAGCATCATAAACTTATAGACAACCAGCTATACATTACACAAATTTTAAAAAATTACATTGTGACAATTTGTAAAATTTAGGTTAAAATTACTAATAAATTTGTTTCTAAATGTCACTTCTTTTTACTTAAATAATTGTATGTTGCTGAAAAAAGTAAAAGGAATTTGACGACCAACGCTAAATTTTCTGCTCTTAACCATGGTAAAGCCAAGTCTAAACAACTAAATAAATGCGAAACCGTTATTAGCAGAACTATCCTCCAAGAAACACAACTAGACTGCCAAAACTACAAAGACTAGTTTTTTAATTATATTAGCTAGTGAATATAATATGTAAGTTTAACCAATAATAAATAAAATTAAATAAAATTTATAAAAAAAGCTATAACTTTAATAGATAGATAGATAGATACTCCTAAAACAAATATTTTTAATATTTATGTTTTGTGCAGCACTGTTCATCTATAAAATTTATCTTAAACTACTTTTTATAGCTCAGTTTCTTTCAAACATAATACATAATATGTATTAGCAACAAGTTTTTGTAACATGTTACTAAGTGAGGAGACGGCTTTAGAAATTAGTTACTGCTAATACGTACAATACAATAACAATAATGGTGTTTGTCAATTAATTGTAGGATTATTTTTTTTTTTTGCTCTATGCACCTAGTACCTTTTTATTTTAGGTTAATTTAGGTTTATAACTATTATTAAAAATTGTAAACTCTGTGATATATTGATATAATTTTATTGGCAAATATTTTGTCTTCTATATTTGGAAAAAGGTAAAATTAGGTGGGTATCGATACAGAAAGCTGAACTCGTCATTTGAATAAGTTTTAAAGTTGAAATACCGTAAGTGTGATCAAAAGTATGTAATAAAATCAGATAAATCAACAAACAGCTAAAAACACCAAAATTATATAAAATTGTGTTTTTATTTTATTTACCTACATAAATTACTAGTCACTAATGTAAAAAATTATGTTTCAAAAGACTGTGGTAGTATGTAAGAAGTTAATGAACCTTAATGATAAATAATCAAACTGCTGCCATAAGATTATTGTTAAAATAAGTGTTTTCGAGTTAAGAATATTATAGGAAACTGATTTTACAAATATAGTTTAATTTATTTTTATCGATATAAAAAAAATTCTTCTTAAACATAACCATGTTTTTATTAGAAGAACCCCAAATGTGTATAAATTTTAAGATTTTTAGAAGAACTTTAAAAAATCCGATTGTTATCAAATATTGCTGGATACAAAAAATTCTTTAAATAATGGAGAGTTTATACAAACAGATAAATGTCAGAAAAATAAAACAAAAACAAATTAAAAATAATTAATTAGAACTCACATATTCACCACATAAACTTTATTGGAAAGTTTTGATTAACTCTTTGTGATTTGAAATTTTCCTTTTATGCACAAGATAATTTTAAAATCGGCGACGTAACATTTCATGCTTCTTTAAAATCAATATTGTCATTACAAACATAATGTTTAAAATGGTTTAGAAAGAAATAGCATTCGAACACACAATACACTACATTTTTTATAAAAAAATTTGCAAAACATTCTAAATTTAAAAAGCATTTGTAAACATTTCTTTAAAGAAAATAGGTTGTCAAACCTTGACAGTATTTTTAACCTCGCATATTTTAAAGACGTGTAATGGGTTGATTATTAGGATATGTAGCTAAGGCCAGTAAAATTACAGAAAACAGAAAACTTTAACTGGTTATATGTTCGGCGCTACATGGAACCACCCACCGGTACAGGTGAGAATTCTTCATCGGGGTAGGATAAAGTAGTACAATTATTCATCAGAAGATGGTGCTACCAACAATCATGGTGTATAATAATATAACATTCCTTGAGTTAAAGCCCCATCTTAACTTAGAATACCATTAATAATAAATATAGTATGCCTCAGCAGTACATTATCTTAATAGAAAAATTCACTATTTAAAAGTTATTTGCTTTTTGGATTCTTACGTAAATAAACTTAGATACACATCGCTACCTTATTAAAAAGCCAAATATGCTTTCAGACTTAAAATATTGGCACACGCTTACGTTAAGAGCAAACCCAATTCAAGTTTCCAAAGTTTTGGATCCCCATAGACAGAATTGTATTAACTGTTAGTGGCAGAAAACTTTTGGAGAATTTAAACTAACTTAGATCCAAATCCCTAAGGTTGTTAAATGGATTTTCTGAACTAGTATACGTAACATTAGCGATGGATGAATGATAAAATTTTATAAAGGTTATTTAAAATAGGTAGGTCGCTTAAATATTCAAACTATAGTAAGTATAGTAGTAGTATATCAAAGTAAACACCATCATTAATTTATTGATTGACAAATCCATTGAACAACAAAAACGGAAGCAGAATTCAAATATGTTTTACTTTATTTTAAACAAAACAATAATTGGTATAGGTAAACCCTTAAAATGATTCCTATGTAAAGAAAAATATATAAAAGACGAATTACAAAGTAATTCTTAAAATAGGCACGAGCAACTAAAAAATCAAGTTATAGAACTAAACAAGTCAGGTACAACTAAAAGAACTACTTGTATTTGGCCTTAACATAAACCCAAGTCCTATCTAGTATTTTAAACAAAACGGACGTAACAAAAAAATAATGTACACCATTTACGGTAGCCTAACGATTTAAAGGTGAAACTGACCATTTACTTTTGCCCCACGTATATAATAAAATATAATCTTTGCTGAGTGGCATGCGCCGCAAAAAAAAACATGCCCACAACAAACACAAAAAACAAACAAGACACGAAGTACATGGAATTAATTAGATACAAATCTAACCAATCACCTAATTTTAATAAAAATCTCTGATAAATATTATTTGAGATAACCAGCAACTAAAACGACATTTGTAGAATAATAATAACAAAAATGTTTACTTTATTTGTTACAATTTGAAATTGGTAATTTTCATGCATAAATTTAAAATACATATACAAATTTTTCTCTATTTAAATGCAAAATATATTGCAGCTCCAGTTAAGAGTGCTGGAAGCCAGACCATCTAAAAATATGTTTGAAGAAAATGTAATATTTTTAAAAATACTTTCTAACTTTTGTTTGTTTTATATTTTACCGCAAGTAAATTTAAAATGTGGGAGCTTAAAATGAGCTTTTAAATAACAAAATTTTATATGAGATTAGAAATGTAAATGGGGTACAATTTTTTCAAAGTTGCTTAAAATTAACATTTAAAAATACCCTGGCAACCATAGTATAGAACGTTACAGAATGTTGTTAAAAAATTTAGGGCAGATTCTACTACTACAAATACAGTGTTTTCATGAATGGACTTAGCTATACCTGTAAAAAAAATATTTTGGATATTTTGAGAAAAAGTTCTTCATAAAAAGTTTTCCTTATCTAAAATGTTAAAAGCTATAATAAAATTTGCCGTAGGGTATACAGGGTGTTATAAAAATCGCAAAAATATTACTTTGAATAAAAAAAATCAGAAAAAAGATATATTTAAGACTACCTAATATATATATATATATATATATATATATATATATATATATATATATATATATATATATATATATATATATATATATATATATATATATATATATATATTTCCAATTAGGTGAAAATATTAATTAAAAAAAATAAAATCATAAAAAGAATCACTCTATAATATACAGGGAGATTTATTATTACAAAAATGGTATTTTGGGAAACAAAAAAAATCGATTACGAATATTTTTTACCTACTTGTTTAAATGGCGTAAAAAAGTAATAAAACTTCTACCTTTTTGTTGAAAAAATCGTTACTTTTAGTGCTACTATTTAGATACACTTTACTCTGTAAAAAGGGGTAACCCAAATATGCGATTTACGTTTTTCAGTGTATTTTTAAGTTCTTAAAATTTAGTTTTGGTTCAACATCTAATCTTTTGCAAAAAACCGTCAAATTGACGTGTTTTCCCTTTTTTAGGAATACATAATAGTAAGGAAAAAACGCTAATTTTTTAGTATTCTATAGAGTCTTAAATACAAAATACAAAAATGTGGTGAACTTTTATAGGCGACGGCTACGATGCGACAGCACTATGCTAACATAAAAATCTGCTGCCATTAATCTTTATGTTTTATTTATCGATACTGACGAAATTTGCTAGGGTTATTAGACTAGCGAAAAGTCATTTTTAGGTGTATACGATAGGCTTTTACGACTTCCGGTTTTACCGGAAATGACTGAAACTTTTGATTTTTAAATGGGACACCCTGTATATTTTTTGATTTTTAGATTCTTTAGATCCGTTTTAGTCAGAATACAATATTTTTAAAAAATAAAAACATAATTTTATTTTTTTGTATCTCCCACGATATTATAATAATTTTAAGTTAATTTTGGTAGTTAGATAATTTTTTAAGGTTAATACCAAATTTGACCTAAAATTATTTTAATATCGTAGAAAATATATAAACACAAACTAATGTTTTTATTTTTCAAACTTTTAACAAAACACAAGCAATTCTTTTTACAACCTATTCTTTATGTTTTATGTTTTTCATGGCAACCGAGATAAATTGAGACGTACGTCATTCAGTATCAAAAAGATCATTTACCTATCATAAATCTTGTCTTGAAAATGAAAAGTAAGTAAAGTTTCTTAGTGTTTTACATCGTTGGATTGGCTTTAAAATACTGCATTTAGAAATATTATGAAAGTAATATGGTCCTATTTTGGTTTTTGAGCTAGGGTAAAAAAACTAAAAAAGTGAATCGATCTCGTATTTTTGTGAAAGTAAGTAAAGTATAGGAGTGATTTTAGAATGATCATGGCACTCTAGATGTAATATAAAAATTTAATTTTAAAATAAAATTTTACCAAAATCTGTTTTAAAAATAATGTATTCTGATTAAAAATGATCTAAAGAATAAAAAAAAACAAAAAATATACAGGGTGTCCCATTTTAAAATCAAAAGTTCCAGTCATTTCCGGTGAAACCGGAAGTCGTAAAAGCCTATCGTATACACTTAAAAATGACTTTTTGTTAGTCTAACAACCATCCCAAATTATTTAGTTTGGTTGCTTTACGATTAGCAATATTTGATTTGCGTGTTTACCACAATTTAATGCATTTCGCAACGAAGACCAAAAATTTACCACCGACATAATGCAAAAATGCAACAGCATGCGCCCAAGTAATTAAATGCGATACTACTTACAACGTTGTCCCGCGGACTCTGGCCAAATGACAAACTAACATATTTTATTTAAGGAAAAAAATTATTTATATAAAAAATAACGTTCGTGGTGGCACTATCGCCTTGCCTAAAGGGTTTTTGAAATGCAAAAATTGCATGTTTCTGTGCTTGGACAACGTTAACGGAACACGGGAAAAAATGGGTTAAACATCTAATAACCCGACACTCACAGAACGCTGGTGTTTAGGCAAAGTTTTGTGAGGTGTCACAAAGATTAAAAAAATTGGATTATTTTAATAAACAGTTACGTTAGGTGTCATACAACATTATTTATATATCATATTTTATGATTAACTTTATTTCACACTATTTGAGAGTTACAACGCCTTTTAAGCCAACACCGACGCGACGCTATAATCAGTAAGGTTAGCCATAATTAATTGATTCATTCATAATTTTACTTAAAAATCTAACACTCTGTATATAACAATCCACAATTTAAAACCTTATACCCCCAAAAGCTTAAAATGGCTTTTTTTCTTGTTGTTTAAAACTTGTATTTAAAACCGTTATTTGTTTCAGATCTCTTTCCCAACAATAAAATCGTGGCAAAATTTAGTATTCCTAAATATCGACTTTCCTAAACACACCCAGGGCATCATTTTAAATTGGAATTTCAAGGAATCGTGCAACAGTTTTGTAAATATTAATTTTGTTTACTTTCCTTTTCTTATTTTCATTCCGAAATGAACCATTATAAAATGTGTTTAATAAACAAACACGTTTACTTAATTTACATTATAAATATTATGGTTTTTTATACTTTTTTAAAAAATATGGAAGAAACTTAGGGAAGCATGGTAGCTGTGTGCATTTGTTAGGATGAAAACTGTGGGAAATATATCGTCGCTGATCTTACCAAGGGGCGAAAGCGCCAAATTGTTAATTTTACAGGAAAGCGTTTTAAAGAAAATGGGCCCTATTTGGAACACGATAATTTTTTAAATAGTTTATTAATTATTTTACTGTTTATGGTGTTACGTAGGTCAATATACATGCTTACTAAATACATGTGTAAAATTTGAATAATTATAAGTTATTACAGCTAAAATGGACCCAAATGGACGTTTGCCCTTTCGTTAGATTTTTTGAATGTTATTTTGGATGTTCGCCTGTTCTATTATACTAATATTTAAATTAAATAAAACATGTAGCCGCTCTTTCAGGTATTTTATTCGTTATGAAAGGTAGATTTATGAAAAATATTGTTAATACAACTTAACAGTAACAACTAGTTTCAGTAAAGCTAACGAACTAAAGAATATCAACTCCTATAAATCAAAAACAATATTTTAAAAGTAAACATACACACTTTAACAGTAGATACTAGAGGATGACCACAAAAAAAAATGATAATTTCTTTTATTAATTTATAAATAAAGATTATCGAAACATACTAAAATTAAAAACATTGGGTTGTTTATTCATGCCGAAGATCTTTAAAATATTTTTAAAATATTGGATCTTTTACAACAGGCGCGTAAGACCTGTGCATAAACTAATAAGATCATTGTACTTATCTCAAGGGAGTTTTGTCAAGTCTTTGTTTGAAAGAGGTATAGGCTGAGTCATGATTTCAAGCGTATTTCTTTTAAGGGGCAATACGAAGTAGTTTTCAGCTAGGTGGCTGTTCTTTACTAAAAGTTTTGAAATATTATCTTTGTCTACCATAACCTCCTTTACTTTCGTCCAATCGACATCCTCGCCTGTTTCGAATTTTCTAACCGACTTTATACGAATTTTTTCAGAAACTTATAAAAATCATTTATATTTATGCTAATAACAGTGTATGGTAGATTTCGTTTAGCCATTTTTACAATAGGTGGAAGCTGAGCAGGTATAAAGATGTCGCCGGCCAAAGACATAGCTGTTGATACTGAGCTATGGGCCGAATCGCCCTCGCTTTGACCGTGGTTCGTTTCAAAAAATGTAAGTGCATTTTTCTAAGGTTTTTTGAATTTGCTATTGTTTGCAGCAGCATAGTAAAAACAATCGTGTTGCGATTCTGACCGCCGCAACCATCTGAAAAAAGGTATACTTCACGAAGGCCACGATGGTCTAATTCACGAAGGTACCTTGCTACACAAGTCAACATTTTGTTTGCACCTCGTTTAGCTATAGTTTCGTCCCACAGAAAGTACATACACTCTTTATTATCTATGTTGTGAAGGTAGTTGGATGACCTGTTGAAGGTCAAAAACTGCGGAAGCCACAATGTTAGGATAAGTTTTTGATAGTTCTTTGACTTTTCCTTTTCATCTTTATGTTTAAAAAAACATTCTTAAGCTCTTTTTCTCTCCTGCGTCGCCTTGTATGTAGGACATGCACAGAGAACACTGGTTCTTCTTAGGATGCTGGAATGAGAGATTAAGAGATCGAAATATTCTCCGATAAGTATGGTAACAGCATATCTTTCTATTTCCAGCTTTTTCTTCTTTATACAAATCATACATCTTTTTTACCGTTAGGTCTGGATGTAGATATTCCCTGCTAGTTGATTTTCTACAAAAATGTGATTCTATTCGTGGAAATTTTTGTATATGATCAAATGCCGAGTCTCTAAGTTTTATCTAGTTCTTCTAGTTCTTTACTTCTTCCTCCACGCTCATCCAAAGCTACTGTTTCTTCTTCAGTCAGTTTGGTCAACGCTGTTCTTAAGGTCTTTTTCGAAATGTCCAAAGTATTTAGAAAAATAATTCTGCATACACGCGTTGTTCTGCCCGCATTTGAGAGTCTATATTTTAATGTTCTTTTTCTGCGTGAAATCTGAGCTGTTGTTCTCTTTTTTTTATCTCTTTTAGTTGTACATGTCTTACCAGAAAACTTTTTCTAGCTGTAAACTCTTTGTATTATAAAAAGCATCATGATTTTTTTCTTTGGTCCTCGTCAAGGTTGTCACACTCTGTAGCTTTGGATTTACCTTTTTTCACAGCGAGGTTTTATTTATTTGGCAGGCATACTTTTTTTGTCACAGGACTAACATAAGTCGTTCCTTCCGTTCTTAAAGCATGCGCGGTTCTTTCCTTGTTTTTTCTAATTTTGTTTTCCAACTGTATTTCCCTTTTTCACCATCTACGGAAAACCTAGAACTATTACCAACAGTACAAATGGGCTGCCCAACAGAAAGATGTAGGCATAACGACCAATTTTACTATTGTGAGATCTGACAATTAGGCGAAACTCCATTTTGTGCATGTTCGCCCCTTAGTCTGATCCTATAATGTTTTCAGTGTCGCTTACGCCTATAGACAATTTTGATGTTTACGGGAAACTGCTATAGATAGACGTTCGCCAGTTTGCTAGATCATAGATACCCTTAAATCTGATCACTTGATGGACCTTACTCCAAAACGACAAAAATGTCGCTTTCGCCCCTTCGTCTTATCAGCGACGATATGTTGTGGTTTAAAATTCAATTGAATTTTTTTTTATAGTTTGTCCTAAAATAAACCTATTCTCTTGGCCAGTACAGAAATTGACTAAATGATAATAACACTTTTAAAACCTTTTTAGGGGAGGGTGGGCTAACCCTATATAGACGTTAGGCCGTGCAACCGATTTGTCATCGGAATAACTCTAAATATCTTTTAGTTTCAAAAGCATATTCCTTGCGATAAAACTTATTTTTCTTATAACTTTTAAAGAATTAGTAATTTTCCAATCATATTGCTTTGAGGGTCAAAATTTCTTAAGTGGGTTACTAAAAATCGACTATTAAATTTTAAGGAATCTATGAACATATTTTGGTAGCTTCATACCTTGAAATTTCTACCTTAAAACGGTTATCGAAAATTTAAATTTTTACTAGAAATTTTTTTTTAATGCCCTAGACACCGGTATACTTAGCCTGTAATACTGTAAAGGTAGAACAATGTTCAGTTACACGGCGCCGGCGGGCGTAAGATACAGCGCTTGAAGTACCGCGTCTGCTTCGGCCGCTGTTTAGTTTATTCAATCGCTAAATCGGATAAATAAAACCACTCTCTGACGCATTAAAGCGTTTAAGTATCTTTTTTTTTTGGTAAGAGAGCCCCAAATTTTTTTTGTGCCATTATTTAGTTATTAGATTAAGGACAAACAAAACAAAACTCTTCTAAAACAAGTAGAAGAAGTACGCCAAATTTCAATTTTTTATTAGAAAACTAAATATCCAATATATGTATAAGCAATTATTTTTTGTTTTACATAAAATATTTTTTTCTGTTCCTCTAGTATTTCTTAGCACACAAACCTTCGATATCCAGTAATTATTAGCTAATTGATTATGATTTACAAAAAAGTACTGGATTTAAAATTTCTAAAACGTTTTCGGGGTATTACTTGCAGCCTATAAAACTAGCAAAATATATTAAATACATTAAAATCGAACAGTCGATTTTTATTGTTTGTTTAGGAAATTTTTACAAACTCTTTACTAACTAACTATCGGCAAATTAAATTAAAGAGCCAAGTGTTGCAAGACAGTCAAACAGCTGATAAAAATGGGAATCAAGATCATAAATACCAAAAAATATTTGTAGTTATTACCTTTTTAGGCAATTAATTATTAAAAGAATAAATATTAGGCAATATTCTCTTACTGCATAAATAACACAAAGCAGGATAACAATCAGCGTTCCGAGAAAAACGTAAATTTTTCCTTATTTAGACTTGAACTGCAGACACACCAAAACCGATTTTGCACATTTTGCTTCATTGCAAAATTTTTAACCATATCCATGATGACAACCAACAAAACACTTGGCAAAAATATAGACAAACTCTTTTTGTATTTTTGATTGCATTTATTCAACAATTTATAAAAAATATTTTTGAAATGCGATATTAACTGCGAAAACAATAGGAAAAACTTAAATATTTAATGTCATTTTACAGTAAAATAGTTAAAAATAGCTTTGATTAGGGCGCTTAATTGCAATTCCAACGTTGTCGAGTCGCATAATTTTAATTTTTAGTTGCAAACCAAAACAAAATAGTTTAATAAATATACATTATATTTAAGTTATTTCAATTCTGTCGAAACCCTTAATATTCGGAGATTACAAGCGTCCCGACCGCACGTGCAGCATATCGTGAACTTCCAGTGTTACAGATGATTTAAAAAAGTAGTTTGTTTCTGCGTTTCGAATATTTATATAGCAGGCGTTTTTGAAAAATTTTGGGATGAGTATTTAATTTTTTTACAAAAAAAATAACTAGAGATGTTGGATAAATGAATAATTATTTAATGTGTTATTTTAATGTGTTTATTTAAATTTTGTTTTTCTGTAATATTTAATTTATGTTGAATTTCATGTTTATATTTGATTTATGTTAAATACATTTTTTTCAGCTTTGTCAACGAGAACTTGTTCTTTAGACATAATAAAGCATATTTTGACTTTGACTTTGACTAATTCATGTACTTTTAATAAAATAGGCTCGTAAAGCATATTTTGGAGTGGCAAAATTAAATATAACAATTTTTGATATATTAAGCGGGAAGAACGATAAGTTCATTTTTCATAAAATAATATTTTTGCAGTATATGATACCACGTGAGTTAATGCTTATTTTAGAACTGAAAGAAATGGAAATATTAATAGAGATTACTCTTTAAAAACCCTTAAAAATATTGCAAACTATGCAAAACAATTCAATATCAAATGTTAAAAACACTTTCCTGAACAATTCCTAGTTTTTGACACAAGACGTTTTTTTCCAGATTTGTAATCAGCGCCCCAAAAATGCCTGTATGCCCTGTATAATTCGTAGAGTAAAATAGCAGCATGGGGCGCGCGTGGCACGTGGAAAGTGTTACGATCTACGTGAGAGATTGCAAAGACCTATTATTATGTAGACTTTGCCAAAACCAACAAGTTAATTGCAAATTATATAGCTAATCGGTATATTAAAAATAAACTTTAAAAGTTAAAGGTATTACTATTTTTTTGTTCCTAATTTGAACTTAACAACAACTACTGATTAAAAATATTTTTGTTCCTTGAGGTAACGGTAAATTTAATCTAAAATATTATTATTAATGTATTATAAATCAAACTAAGTGACTTGTGCAATTTCTCTTAGAGTAACCCCAACGCCAAAATGGCTAACGAAACGGCAGGCGCCGAATTGTCTTGACGCTTAAACAGTGACGCCGAAATGGTTTATACCGAAACGGTAACGACCAAACGTCCCATCCCGTAAATATTTGTATAGTTTTATAGCACTTTATATTTACAAGAGGGTTCCCTCTAAACTTTTTTCTTTATATAAGGATATATTTTAAGTTAAAAATGTACTTTTGGAACACAAAGGTAATTTGTTAAAATTAAATTTTATCCATTATAGATGTTTAAAAGGTTCTTTATAATTAGATCTTATTTTACTGCAAGACACGTAATTTTAACATCTAACAAGGTTTTTGTCATTTGCCTTCTGAATTATGCCTTTGGTACTGGAGATGCAGTTAAATACTACCATTTAACTATAATATGAGCATGTCCTAACTTTATTAATAACTTTAACTTACTCCAACAATAGTGATGTGAGAACACTAATTAATTACATTTAAAACTTTGTGTAAAGTTTCAAGAAACACATTAGCTATTGTGCTCTTTATTCGAATTGTATAATGACTAAGAGACTTTTTACAGTTGGGGGTAATTTGCCATTCTTACCCAAAAAATGTTACAGTTTAATATCCTAAATTTTTGGCACAAAAATACTCCTAATACTAAAAATCCCAGTTCTACAAATGGTTTCTTCTTCAAATAAATATTAAAATCAGTTTAAAGATATTGCCAGGTCTAAAAAATCGACTTATTGCTTGATTGCTTTAAACATAATATTTTTAAAGCAAACCTTTACATTAGGGTGATTTATTTCCGCAAAAGTTTTTAGTACTCAAGAAAAAAATTAATCTGCATGTAGAAAAAAAGTTCTCCAAATTTAAGCACTTAATTTTAATTTTTAGGTATTTACCATTTAAATTTGTAGTTACTAAATTCTGAATTGTTTTTATGGAAATTACGGCATGTTTACCGGACTTTAAAATTTAATTGGTACTAGTTTCTGTAAAAACTGATTCGCTTGTAGAAGAAGTAGTGAAATTACAATTTTTAAAATAAATTGTGTTTTTTTTTTTTCATTTTTTAAACAAACCGCAAAAAATAATATTAACGCTTAAAAAAATTTCTTCAAACAATATTTGATAGATTTATAGATATTTTAACGGATTAAAAATAATAAGTAATAACTCGATAATATAACTAATCATGATATTGTTAAAAACTTACGTAATTCCTTACAAAAGTAAGTTGTCTAAAGTAAATATAATTTTTCTAGTTACGCAGAAAAATACTAAAGTAATTTTAAGGATCGTGGAAAATGCAGTTTAAGGCAATCAAAAAAACAAAAAACTTTTTATTTGTAAAAGATTTCCTGTGAGATGGGTTTTACTGTCCTTTTTTCTCCATTTTCTTAGAAAAATAAAAAGCATAAACTGTTTAAAGTTTCTGTATCGGCTAGGTCACATTTTCATTTTCTTAAAGTTGTTCGAACGTGGTACGCCGCGCGTCTGACGTCAAGCGTAATTTTTTTCACATTGGAGCAGGGTTGACAGGCAGGCGCGCTTGTGGCTGCTTCGGTTGTATCGGCAAGCGTCGATCTCCGGAGTTAAGCAGTGGAATGCGCGCCCATAATTTGGATGGGTGTCCGGCGACAGCGGTGTTTTGGGCAGCGGCACACGGTGTTGTGTTCTGCTCGGGGATGCGGACCGAGCAACAACCATCCAAGTTATGAAATGAATGGTGTGTGAATGAGAAGGAGTAGGGGTCAAGGTACAATAAGCCTTCAGGCTGCAGTGCACCACCTAGGGGGCGGTCGTCGGACCTGGGTGGGATGACCCCGAAAGGGTGAAAAAAAAAAAAAAGGTTGACAGGCGTCTGGATAAATCCGGACATAGTTAGGCTTTTGATTGCCTGTCCGGCCTGTTCGGCTTTTGTTAGGCTTTTTATATTTTGAAATAGGCAAATAATAATAATTATTTTTATTGTATATCTTAAAATGGTTCATACCTGCTCCTTCATATTATTCTTAAGGACAACTAATAGATAACATGTAAGTCAAAATATTAAAAAAAAATCGGTAAAATAGCACAAAATCGTATATTATTTAATTAATTAATTACCTTTTTATACCAAAACATAAAATTCTTAACAATGTAGGGTGTCCGGCTTTTTACCCAAATGTTAGGCCAAACCCGCAGGTCTGCCCAGCCATTAGTTATGGCGACCTGGCAACCCTACATGGGAGACGCTTCTTTGTTTTAAAATGACAGTGTATTCCAGGCATTGTTGCCGTTGCAGCAGATAGTCTAATTAAGAAATAACAAAAAGAAATCCAAAAATACACGTTTTTGGGTACATCATCTTGAAAACCACAGGTTACTAAAAGGTGCATTTTGGGACGCTGTATTCTGAATGGAGGAAGCATCCAATTTTTTTTAATTACTTTCGAATCCCTTATGCTCGAGAGGATTTGAATTACAAAAAAAATATTTTAGTGTTCCTTTGGAATACTGTCAAATAAATGAAGAATTTTTCACCGGCCATTAATTAAAGCCTCTTACATTTTACACAATTTTGTTCGTGTAGGAGATGGTTTCTAGTTTAAAGATACCTCAGTTAATGAATGTCAGCATTTCACGGGCACAACACAAATTTTTATTACAATTATTACGACATATATTTTTTCAAATTATTTTATAGGCGATGAAAAAGTTCCTTGGCAAGACAAAAAATACAGTAAAACTGAATTATATTTGTGCACTTTTAAAATAAAATATATACCTATATAAACACAAACCTGTTTTAAATAGATGTTATTTATTTAAACACGCAAAGTTAAAAAGCCGATTTACACAAAGAAAAAATTAAAGTTAGTAACTAAAACAGTAAAAATCGACGTTTCGGTGGATGGCAAGTCTGCCACCGTTGTCAAGATTAAATTGAATAAAAACAAAAAAAAAATAAGAATTAACTATTGTCTAGGTTTAAAATTTTAAAATTTTTTGTTTTTTTTTCTCAGAAAATTCTAAAATACCTTTGACATTAAATGTCAAATATGGTTGCTAGTGTATTTATTATTTATAATACGAAAAATTTATAAGTTGGGTAATTTTAAATTTTCCTGAAGAGACTTTAGCAGGTAGCAAAGTTATCCATGTGTTATTGTGTTATTTAAATGAACAGATATTGCTGCCACATTTATCTTTATTTAAATGTACGCACTTTCTTTAATTTTGCGTTTTTAAGAACAAGTTTTCTTTGCTAAAATACTAGAAGATTTAAGAAAAAAATAGAATTAAGGAAAGTGCGAACATATTATTAAATAAAGATAAATGTGTAGCATCATGTAGCATGAATATCTGTTAATTTAAATAACACATGGTTAACTTCGTTAGATGATGAAATCTCTTTAGAAAAACTTAAAATCAACTTACTTATACATTTTCTTATTATTATAAATAGTAAATACACCAGCAACCAGTTGTGTATGGTACTATGGCACTATAACCAACCTAAAATAAAAATAAAAATATAAAAATTTTAAACCTAAACAATAGTTATTTTTTAAATTTGTATTTAATTTTATCTTGACAACGGTGGCAGACTTGCCACCAAAACGTCGATTTTTACTTTTTAGTAACTTATTTTATTATTTTTTTGTGTTTTTTGGTTTTTTAATCTGACTTGGCATATACCCAAATAAATAACATCTATTTAATGAATCCGCCGAACCAATACAGAACATATCTTCAACAAACCTGTTTTTCCCTCATCTTCTAGGTCCGCAAAATTAAGAATTAAGGTCAAAGCCATATTCTTTCAAGACCCTTGCATCTCGATTTTAATAGTTTTTATCCGAAATATCCCAAAGGTTCTCGTTTTATTTAACCAAACTTATCAATAATTTAGTATCGAGTGTCTCCATATCGGCTACTTCTTATAAACTAAAAGAAAAGGCCATTCTGCATTCCGCGCACACAAACGCGCGGCGTATTATGTGAAAAGTACATATAGTACCTATGCCTTACGCGAAGCGTTTCCTACGACAGGTGTGAGCTCGCGCTGTAAATCTCACGCCAGCACCCAAAAATTAAAACTCGCCTTTATGTTAATGGTTACATTACTTTTAATTCAAACCTATTGTCAGGCGTAGGGCGTACGGCGTTTTGTACACCCCATGTGTAACGGGCTTAACAGTACTACTTTCAAAACTCGAGAGCGTTAAAATTTTATAATATTTCTTTTTATGATAAATATTTTAGAAATTTTAATATTTTAAAGAATTTTTGTTTATTTTTGTACATGTCCTAAGCATGAATGGACATAATATGTATTTTTGCATATAGGAAAAAAATAATTTTTATCAGAGTTGTATGGCCTAAACTTAGTTTGCTTTACCAAACATTATATCAAATAAAAGCTTCACCGTTTTGGTGATCAATTTTTTTTGTAAATTTTTCTTAAAAGAATAAATTAAGGGAGATGATATTAACCACAATGTCATATTGGCGATATAAAATGGTTTGTACTTATTTACGCGAAACCCGTACAATAAATAAAACAAGTAAGAAGAGATAATTTATTCGAAACTTAACGAAAAATTCATAAAATATTATTCGTTAACTTCGTAAAGACAACACTGGTGTTTGTTTTTTTGTACATTAAAATAACTCCTTTAATGCTAAGGAGAGGTAAAAACATAAACAACTTTACTAAAATACACGCCCCTATCTCAAAACCGTCTCAGAAATATTACGCAAAATTTCTAAATCCTAATTTTGAGATACTCTATGGGATTTAAGACATGTTTATATGAACTTTTTTAGAAAACACATTAAGTTATACAGTGTGTCTCTAAAAGGTGACGCTAAAACATAACGATCTTATCCAACTTGCCTTAGTCCAAAGGTGAATAATTTCTGAGATACTGGGTGCTGAATTTGTTGTTAATAATAATTGGTGTATTGTAATAATATTTTGCTGCGGAAGTTTTTTAAGGTAAGAAATAAGAATTTTCTATTAATTTTATTGTAAAGTCTAAAGGGCCGCCACCTGCGGTACCTTGCACAAATAAAAAATGAAATAAATTTATAGAGCCACCCTGTTTTTAACATTTAAAAAAATCCAATTCTTTTACATAAAAATGTAATGTTGATAGAAGTTGGTTTTTGCAGTTTTTTTTTGTTTTATTTGAATTAAAAAAATATATATATATGTCGAGAATGGCCAGCTATACATACTGTTTTAGATTAAGATGCTTATTATTAGGAGTGTAAATTTTTAGATAATTTTAAGAAGAAAAGTTTAAATAAACCTATTTTTTAAATGGCCTAACTTTCGAGGTACAGGGTGGTAAAGTTTGAAAAAATAAGCATCCCTCCGCATCTCAAAAGTTAAAACATTTAGGTTGTAGGTTTATATTTATATTATTTAGTATATAAACAACCTGTATAACATAGACGTGGCCCTACAGGAAGTAACTTTTTAAAATGCAGATATCTCAAAAACAACTGCTTATGTCAGCTTATACCAGAAATATCTTTTAAATATAAAATATGTTAAATTAAAAATATCATCCTTAAATTACGTACAAAGTGGCTTAAAAAAATAGTTTATATTTTATACAAATACCGCAGGTGGTGCCCTCTAAAGTTAACAATAAAATATTAAAATGAATATTGTGACTATACACCTATTATTAAGAAAATTATTTATAAAAAACTATACATAACCAAAATATATTTTTAACACCCTGTATTTAAAATTATCCATTTTTGGACTTAGGTAAGTTATATCGTCATATTTTAGCCTGAGAAATTTGCGATCCCATTTTTTGCGCACTTTTAAGAGACACCCTGTAGATATTTTGCTTAGAAGTTTTAGGATTTTGGAAAAAATGAGACATTCCGTTTTTTAAAATTAATTATTTAAAATACAATAAAGACAAATAAAACATTATAAAATTTAACCTTATGACAACAAAGATTAATTTATTCTTTTTATTTCTTTGTTAAAAAGTAGCGAAGTAAAAGAAAGTCACATAAATCCCAAAGGATCCTTTCCGGCAAATAAAGAATTTGTTTCGATTGTCCTGGAATTGAGGCTATAACAATAAAAAAAGGTCTTTCGGAAACACACTGGCTTTAAAAATTGACAATTTGCATGTTTTTTAAATTTTGGACATTTCTAAAGATGGCCTCTAAGTACATTTTTATTAATTGATGCATCACAATGTAGCCACGTTTAGGCCTTGCACACAATAACCAGCGTAAGCGTTGAGCGCCTAATTTAAAAAATAAGTTGTTTTATTATCGCATAAATATCAAAGACAACGCTCTCACATTTGCCGCTCTACGCTGGCCGCTTACACTTACGCTTAGTATCGTGTCTGAGGCCTTAAAGTTTTCATTTTTTATACGCGTACACGCCTTTACGTGACAGGTTACATTGGTCTCGATACATATTAGTCTGGGAGCCAGGGCTGTTTCGTGGCCGATGAGTGTCCATTAAGTTTCAGAGTGCATTCCTAGGGATTTTGACCCGCTGAATTCGAATTTCGAACTTGCGTTTGTGTCAGAAATTTGTTAAAAACAATTTAATTGTTTGTAAGGCTCTAGCTCCTAAACTAAAGAGATAAACATATTTTTTTAAATACAAATTGTTTCTTTAACAGAAATCTACAAAATGATGTTTTAAAAACATTGATCCGATTTTTAGAACCGAATATATGGTAAAATTAGTGCAAAATCATTGCAAAATTAGCAAAAATTAAGGCATTTAGGCAAATTTTCACTTATAACTCGGCTTAATTTTAAGTAAAATAAGTCTGTAATAGCTCAAATTAAAGGGAAAATTATCAGCTTCAGCATAAAGCCCAATTTTTAATTAAAATATTATTTATAGCTGAGTTATTACAATTATAAACGAATATTTGTTAAATAAAAAGACATATAATTTGTTTAAGGTTTTTACCTACTAACAGCTTACATTATAGCCAAGCAAGTACCATATTTAAATTGTACGATTCAAGGCGAATAATTTTGTGTATAATATGTATAAATAAAATATATTTTTTAATATGATAAATCAGTTTTAAAGTGCGCGTGTCGTAACGCGCCGAACGACTAAAACCGTTTATAATAAGTATGAGTTTACGTAAGGCCATGAATTACAATATTTTCGAAAAAACGATTTAATTTTTTTAGTAAAATATTTTGCACTTATTTTATTTACCTAATTAACTTCTTACATATGTTCTTTTTTATTTATTTTTTAATAATTAAACTGCTTGAACTTGTCTCTTAAAGAAACAATTTGTATTAAAAAAATATCTTTATCTCTTTAAGTTTAGGATATAGAGCCTTATAAACAATATAATTGTTTATAATAAATTCCCGTCGCTTTCGACACAAAAGCAAGTTTGAAATTCGAATTCAGCGGGTCAAAATCCACAGAAATGCACTCTGAAACTCAATGGACACTCATCGGCCACGAAACAGCCCCGGCCCCCAGACTATATGAGACGTACGATGCGCCCTACGCCTAACAAAAGTTTTCCTTTAAATGCAATGTAGGGTCCGCGCATTTAGTAAAGAAGCCACCGACGTCATCATTCTCTGTACGAAAACTCCTGTTATTCCCTTTTCCCGTATTTAAAATGTTACCTGTTAAGTGTTTCATTAGTTTTTAAGTGTTTCAAAATACATTACTTCAAAACAATGTGCTAAAGCCGCATTTTATACATGCATCGTTTAGACACTCATTTAAATATTCGCGCCAGGAAATTAAACATTTGTTAGATGGCGCTGTATCTCAACCGGAAGGTGTTTGGCAATACTGTCCAATCATCCAGGCAGTTTTTATTCAACCACTGGTAAGTTCGCAGCGCACATGCGTCTTACAATTTTTGCACGGTCAGACAAACGCAAACAAAAGGCGTTTTGTTTTTAAATACAGTCCACTCTCATGCAAAATTAACGAACCAGCCAATAAACATTTTGGTCCATTCGAACCGCATAGACATTTTTATATTTTCACGGGAAAAAGGTGCACGTTTTTCGCGACAAAACGAGTGAAATTCCAGTGACACAGAACAAAGGATAAGACAGCAGGCGGCTTAAGACCAATGTAAGTCCGTTTCTTTAATCCATAATCATCCTACGAATTTTCATATGATTTTCAATTTTTATATGCCAATCATAAAATTTATCCAAGATATTTCTAGGAAATTTAGAAATTAACAAGATCAAACGTAAAATTTTATTTATAAAAACCGTTCATTTTGTCAAACATGGCGGATGACGAAATTAGGAAGCTCAAATGTAGCCGAGGGCTTATAAAGTCCCAAGTCACACGGTTTACTAATTTTTTAAACTCTTTTGAGATTAGTAACAAAACGGTCACAGAATTAGAAAAGTGTTTGGAAAAAATTAAATGTTTATGGGACCAATTCGTGTCAATCCAAGGTCAAATTGAACAGCTTGACAACAGCGATGTACAAAAAGCTGATTTAGAAAAAGAACTAGATTCTTTTGAAACTAATTATTTTGATGTCTTATCAAAGGCTCAAGATATGGTCAATTTAAAAAAAGGCCTTAATCCAATTCAATCTTAAGTTTCTAATTCGCAAAATCTTTCTGCGCAACAAATTAATGTTAGGCTACCCCCTATCAATCTTCCTAAATTTTCAGGTTTATATAATGAATACATGCAGTTTAATGATATTTTCAGTTCAATGATTGATCAAAATCAATATTTAAACAAAGTTAAAAAATTTTACTATTTAAAATCATGCTTAATAGGTGATGCTCAAAAAATAGTACAATCTCTAGAAGTCACAGAGGCAAACTATGACATTGCAAAGGATCTTTTAAAAGAAAGGTACGAGAATAAGCGTATTATAATAAACAGTCACTTAAAATCCTTATTCGAATTGCAACCTGTTTTAAAAGAAAATGCACAAGCACTTAGAAACTTTTTAGACACATTTTTAAAAGATTTTAGGTCACTAAAAAATTTAGGCCAAGAAGTCCAACAATGGGATTCAATATTAATCTATCTTCTTGTCTCAAAATTAGATTTTAACAGTAAGCGTGAATGGGAAAATTCTATTAAAAATCAATCAGCACTTCCTACTATTGACGATTTTAAAAATTTTTTGACCTCAAGATGTCAATTGCTAGAAACAATATATGTCAAATCGACTGTCAATGAGTCGAATAAAAATAATCGAGGCAATAATTTTCAATTAAATCATTTTTCAGCACAAGCCAAATTAAAATGTTACTATTGCAAAGAAAATCATTGTGTTTATTATTGTCAAAAATTTCTTAATTTAACACCACAAAATAGGGTAAAAGAAATTAACAAATTAAATTTGTGTAACAATTGTTTACGTTTAAATCACTCAAATGAATTTGAATGCAAAGGTCAATGCAAAAAATGTGCCAAACGGCATAATACCATTTTACATATTGACAATTTCACAAAGAAAGACCAAGGTGCAAAGTCTGAAAGCCTAAATCAAGCGTCTCAAGGTCAAGACCAAGGTCAAGTGTCTAAAGGCCAAGGTCAAATTACAACAAATTCGTGCAATTTAAATATTCAAAATCACAGTGATAATCAAGGTCAAGGCGATATTTCATTTCACAATGACATTTCAATCGATGTAGTAAATACACATTCTAGCCAACCAATGGACACTAGTGTTTTACTAGGAACTGCAGAAATTTTAATTAAAGACGGGCAAAATAAATTTATAAAATGCAGAGCCTTACTAGATAGTGGTTCACAGAGTAATTTTATAACTCAGCATTTAGCAGAAAAACTGCAGATTCAAGCAAATAAATCTAGTATTCCAATAACAGGAATAGGATGTAACCAAACAAATATAAGCCAATCATTTAATACAGAAATAAAATCTGTACATAATAATTTCAAACAATCTTTGACATTTTTAATTTTAAATAAAATTACAAGTAACATTCCACAAGCTTATCAGGTTTTTAATAACATAAAAATTCCATCTAATCTTATTTTGGCAGACCCAAGTTTCATGGTCTCTAGACAAGTAGACGTTTTACTAGGTGCTAGTATATTTTACTCCATTCTTAGTAGCGGTCAAATCAAGTTAGGTAAAAACAAACCTATTTTAACAAAAACTATGTTAGGTTGGGTTATTGCAGGGCCGTTGCAAGTAACTTCACCAAAAAATAACTCGAACTGTTTTTTATCCATTAATCAAAACACAAGTAATACACAAATTCAAAATAGTATGGAAAAACTTTGGGAAATGGAAAATTTTCCAGATAACAAAAAGTCATTTCTTACAAAAGAAGAACAATTTTGTGAACAACAGTTTTTAGATACATTCAAGCGCGATCAAACCGGGCGTTTTGAAGTTTCTTTACCATTTCGTGACAACATTGAACAATTTATTAATCAATCTAAAACTAATCTCGAGTTAGCAAAAATTCGTTTATCAAATATGGAACAAAAGATGTCTAAAAATTCTGAGTTTGCAAAACTGTATAAAAGCTTTATGTTAGAATATGAGTCATTAGGACATATGACAAAAATCGATATTGATAAAGATAATATACCGGGTGTGGTCAAAAATTATCTTCCGCATCACGGAGTTCTTAAGGAAAGTAGTAAAACAACAAAACTACGTGTTGTTTTTGATGCGTCGGCTAAACAGTATAAAAACGATTTATCATTGAATGATTGCCTGTGTGTAGGTCCAGTCATTCAGGAGGATCTATATTCAGTTCTACTAAGATTTCGTAAACACAATTATGTTATGAAAGCGGATATCACTAAAATGTATCGACAAATAAATATTAAACTAGAACAAAGAGATTTACAACGAATCGTTTGGCGTGAAAACCCAAATCAAGAAATTTCACATTATGTTTTAAATACTGTTACGTATGGCACCTCTTCGGCTTCTTTTTTGGCAGTTAGGTCATTGCAACAAGCAGCTATTGATAACAGTATTCAATACCCCAAGGCAAGTAATATAATATTATCAGATTTTATTGTTGACGATTTAATCACTGGTGACGAAACCACCGAAGGTTTAGAACTCTTAAAAAATCAAATTTCAGAAATTTTGAAAAACGCAGGTTTTACATTAACTCAGTGGATGTTTAATAGTCCAGTATTAGAACATCAAGATAATTTTCATATTTCAAATTCAGAGGAGACCGTAAAAACATTGGGTATTTTATGGAATCCTAATCAAGATATTTTTCAATATACTTCAAATTTTAATTTTAAATCTCAAGTGTTAACAAAACGTGTAGTTTTATCTGTCATAAGCCAAATATTCGACCCATTAGGTCTTATAGGTCCAGTTTTAGTCAGGGCTAAAATAATATTACAAGAACTTTGGAAAATGCATTTAGATTGGGATGATCCGATTCCAGAATCTCATTCTGAACATTTTTATAATTTCTTTCAAGATTTAATCTCAATAAATAAAATTTCTACTCCAAGACATGTCATATTACCGAATTATGTAACCTTACAAATACATGGCTTTTGCGATGCAAGCATGTCTGCATATGGTACTTGCATTTATTTAAGAAGTACAGACTCTTATGGTAAAATTTATTGCCAATAATTGTTAACAGCAAAATCTCGTGTTGCTCCTATAAAGGCCGTTTCATTGCCTAGATTAGAGCTTTGCGGTGCGCTATTGCTCTCTAAATTAATGCATAAAATCATAGATGTCTTAAAAATTATCATTGATAATTCTCAAATTTATTTATGGACAGATTCAGAAATTGTTCTTGCATGGTTATCACAAGAACCAAGCCATTGGAAAATATTTATTGCTAATAGAGTTTCTGAAATACAATCTCTTACAAATGTCAACAATTGGAGACATATCAGCTCAGCTGATAATCCAGCAGACATAATCTCAAGGGGTAGTAAACCAAGCGAAATGCTAGAGTGCGAATTATGGTGGTCAGGGCCTACATGGCTTAAAGATAAACAAGATCATTGGCCTATTTCACAAAATAATTTAAATATTGAAAATGTGCCAGAAAAAAGTAACAAAACATTTTTAAATAATATAGCATGCCTTGTAAACAAAAATAACTTTGATCTATTGCTAAAATTTTCAAATTTTAGAACTCTAGTTAATGTTACAGCATATTGCTTAAGGTTTATCAAAAATTTACAGTTACCAAAATGTAATAGAATGTCAGGTTTCCTAACAGTTTCAGAGATAAGTAATGCGACTAATGTTCTTATCAAAATAGTTCAGTCAGAAGTATTTAGCGAAGACATTTCGGATATCAAAGGAAATGGTTATGTATCCAAAAGTAGTAAGATTTTATCATTAAATCCTTACATAGAAAACGATATTCTACGTGTAGGAGGCAGATTAAAATATTCAAATTTATCTCCAGATCAAAAAAATCAAATTTTATTACCTAATAATCATTACTTCTCAGAACTAATTATACGTCATGAACACAATAAAACTTTGCATGGTGGCATTCAAACAGTGCTCAATTCAATTCGAACTAAATATTGGCTTGTAAATGGTAAAAGTACTATACGAAAGATCCTTCGCAAATGTATGGTTTGTTTCAGAATTAAACCTTGTTCATCAGCAACACCTCTTATGGGACAATTACCGTTTTCACGAGTTAATCCTTCCCGCCCATTTTCAAATACGGGAATAGATTTTGCAGGTCCAATACTAGTTAAAGACGGTTCTTTACGAACAAGAAAATTAGTTAAAACATATGTTTGTGTGTTCGTGTGTCTGTCCACAAAAGCACTACACTTAGAATTAGTTGGTGACTTATCAACAAATGCTTTTCTTAACGCTCTAAAAAGATTTATCGCAAGACGCGGTATTTGTAAAAATATTTATTCAGACAACGGATTAAACTTCATCGGTGCTAAAAATTATATTAACGAAGTACATGAAAAACTACTCGCATTAAACAGTGATCAATTATTAAAAGGTTTTCTTCTTGAAAATCATGTGACATGGCACTTTATTCCCCCTCGTGCACCCAATTTCGGCGGACTTTGGGAATCTGCAGTAAAAAACATGAAGTATCACTTAGTTAGGGTGGTGGGTCAACATAATCTTACATATGAAAATTTGTACACAGTCCTCACCCAGATTGAATCCATTCTAAATTCACGACCATTATGTCCTTTATCCAGTGATCCCAATGATTTCGAAGTCCTTACTCCTGGACATTTCTTGATCGGCACTCAGATGACCGCTTTACCTGAAGAAAGCACAGCCGATATACCGATAAACAGATTATCCAAATATCAAGAAATCCAGAAAATGATGCAATATTTCTGGAATCGTTGGTCTAATGAATATTTGCATAATTTACAACAACGCAATAAATGGATGCTTAATGACCCGCAGATCTTTAAACCAGGCTTACTAGTTTTAATTCGTGATGACAATTTATTACCAATGCACTGGAAGCTTGGCAGAATATGTGAAATATTTCCCGGAAATGACAAAACCGTACGAGTAGTCTCAGTGCGTACGCAAAACGGAACAATTAAACGTGCCGTCAATAAGTTGTGTGTTCTTCCCATGGAACAGTAACTTTTTTCTAAAAACTCAATCATTGTTCGCTTTCTTTTGAAACTTAGTAGTTTCAAGGAGGCCGGTATGTTAAGTGTTTCATTAGTTTTTAAGTGTTTCAAAATACATTACTTCAAAACAATGTGCTAAAGCCGCATTTTATACATGCATCGTTTAGACACTCATTTAAATATTCGCGCCAGGAAATTAAACATTTGTTAGATGGCGCTGTATCTCAACCGGAAGGTGTTTGGCAATACTGTCCAATCATCCAGGCAGTTTTTACTCAACCACTGGTAAGTTCGCAGCGCACAGGCGTCTTACAATATTTGCACGGTCAGACAAACGCAAACAAAAGGCGTTTTGTTTTTAAATACAGTCCACTCTCATGCAAAATTAACGAACCAGCCAATAAAC